>CM060335.1:50978724-50988724 GCA_030674155.1 Stramonita haemastoma
TCATCCTCTCCTACCGCCATGCTATAACCTACTCTTCCGTAAGGTGGAACGGGAGTTGTAACGTGTGCGGAAGATATTTTTCTGCGTGCGTTTCTTCACAATACATCAGTGTCTAGTCTCATCCGAAGGACTGACGGGTGGAGTGGTGTGGGTACTGACCTCAACTCCAGGAAAAAAAAACTGTCCTGGAATGGGCGTCTGGGTGGTGGCTGGAGTCGATCCCAGGCCATCAGATCGCAGGCTCAGCGCTCTAACCACTGCGCCATCCCGCCCCCCAAGAGGATTGAAACTCTGTGTCTCGCTGCATTTCCCCAACCGATGATTGCAGGCAGCTCAAAGTCAACAGGAAAGAGGCAAGTTTTAGGGGGGCTTGTCTGACCCCGCACTGTAGTTCCCCGTTCATCATAGCCACAGGCCTGTTCAGTCTGTAGTGTGAGAGAGAGAGAGAGAGAGAGAGAGAGAGAGAGAGAGAGAGAGAGAGAGAGAGAGAGAGAGAGAGAGAGAGAGAGAGAGAGAGAGAGAGAATAAAAAAAACCCAGTCCGGTTATGATTTAGTTTTGCTCCTTTCTGCTTTATAAAAGCTGTGACTTGAAAAAAATCTTTGTTACTGGCACAGTTGGTGACTTCCTTTCTATTTTGACAACCTCCAAGGTCATAAATTTGTTTCTATTTTTTTGTTTCGTTTTTTTTTTTCCTTTTGACTGACAAAATCTTGTCATGTTTATGTACTCTACTCTATTCAGCGGGTTTATAATAATGTTATAGAAGTGCTGCTATCGAGGGGAGATAAATCAGTAAAATATCCAGGAGTATTTTTCGAATGGACTGTGTCTGGAGTCTGATGTACTGCAGTCTTCTGTGAGTAGGATGTGATACTATTCGAGTTCAGCGCCTTTCTCTGAAGTTCCTACCTACCTACCTATCCTGAAAGGTGGTGTTATGAAATAGGAGATCTATCTACATGGGATGGAAGTACAGTACTGTTCACTGGCTCATAGCCTCATATCAGGGGTGTGCTCTTGCCACAGAAAACAGAACCTGTCCGCTTCTTGCTGATAACTGACATGTCTAGCCCTCTTGGTTTGGGTTTTCTGTTTCTCTCTGTTTTCTTCATTGGGCTTTGGTTTTCTTTCTGTGTAGGTTTTCCTTTTGACTGTGATAGTTCAAGTTTACCTTTGTGAGGACTTTGTAACACAGTGTCCCGCAGCATTCACACAACATTTGTGTTTACTCCCCTCTCTCCCCAATCTGATGCTTGCCCTTTTGTCCAAGGATCTTTTGGCAGTGTTTCTGATTGTAAATTGTCGTCCCATTTGAGTGCTTTGATCTGAGTTTGGACTTGAAGAAAATCAAAGAACCTGTTGACACTGTCAGCGTTGAAGCCCCGTGCTCGTACAATTGATGTTAACTCCGGCTGCCTCACTGAAATTTGAAGGTGTCACTGCAAGATCTTCCGCCATCTTTTTTCTGTTGTCTTTTTTTCGTCATTTAATAATGGGGAATGCTGTTCCTGGCTGCTATCTCATATGCTAGGGCTACATCATCTTTTCTGGTCAGGCCAAAAACATACTCTCACATTTTAAAGTATGGACATCCAGTTCTTTTTCTAGTGCTGGGGGAAGAAGAACTGAAGGTCTTCTCAGGTGCTTAACATCACCCGTGGCATACTTGTGCTTCCCATCAATAATCATGATCTTTCAGTGTGGTAGGAGGCATGCCGTCATCTCTTGCAGCTGTTCGAAGTCCAAGCCTCTTGTCTTTGACAGCTGCCATAGCTGACGCCAGTGATTCCGTTGTCCATACAGCTTTGCAATATATGCTCCATTATTAGCGCTATTCATTACTACGACTTGTAGACCTACCACCTCTGGCACCCACACACCGAAGCACCCCCCCTCTCCCCACCCCACCCCCACCCACACATACACACACACTGTTTTTGTTTATTGGCGGTTTTTTTTATTTATTTTGCTGTTGTTTTTTTATTTGTTTTGTTTTAACTTGTTGTTGAGAGAGAGAGAGAATGAGAGAGAGAGAGAGAGAGAGAGAGAGAGAGAGAGAGAGAGAGAGAGAGAGAGAGAGAGAGAGAGAGAGAGAGAGAGAGAGAGGAGAGAGAGAGAGAGAGAGAGAGGAGAGAGAGAGAGAGAGAGAGAGAGAGAGAGAGAGAGAGAGAGAGAGGAGAGAGGAGAGAGAGAGAGAGAGAGAGAGAGAGAGAGAGAGAGAGAGAGAGAGAGAGAGAAGGAGAGAGAGAGAGAGAGAATGAATGAACGAATTTTATTTGATAAAAGCTACAAGCCCATCAGTCAAAGGGGGTTAATAAAACATGAATAATAACTCGAAATCCAGACAAATATCAACAACTATTTTTAGTTATTACTTATAGAATCTATTTGGTTCATAGTCTGCTTGCGTTTTTCTAGAGCCTGAGTTACATATATTGCTGAAGATATCATCTCGGACATAATATTTGAAGTTAACACTTTTTGTACACGACTAGTGGACCTGTTGGTTGGGTTTGTCAAAAAAGTAACTTTTTGACGAATTTCTTTGTAAGCTCGACATGTAAACAAAAAGTGCAATTCGTCTTCTTCTTCTTCTCCACATGCTGGACATGGATTTCTGTCTGTCTCCTCTGTAATATACCATTGTCTACAGTTCAATAGACCACATAATCTCAGTGGAAATTTCAGTAGATTGCTTCGAAGCCTCTTATTAGTTAACGATATCAAATATTGTTCTGGACCAAACGCATCTTTAAATGAGCTATACCAATGGTATTTTTCACTCGACATTAACTTTTCGTGCCAGTTTTGATGGAAACATGAAATAAGTCTATCTTTCAATTCTCTAACAAACATTTCTTCATAACCTACCCCCTGGCATAGCCAAACAATGCCAAATCCATTTATCGTCAAAAGATCTTTTACTTTAGTTGCCCAGTTTACTTTGCCATTATTGTGTTGTATAAGTAACATCTCGTATGCTTGTCTGTTTATTCTGGACATAGGCAGCTTGATAAGTTTTAACCAGTATTTAACGCATTTCGTTATGGTTCTAATGTACAATGGATATCTATCCGTTTCGCCATATATAAGTGTATTTGATGCATATAATGGGATACATAAAAACTTTTTCATTGCGAAAGTGTGCACTTTTTCAATCTGGGTAGTATCTTCTAAACCCCATACCTCTGCTGCATACGTCAGGGCAGGTTCAATTTGAGCATCAAACAGTTTCCAAAATAGAGTGCAATCAACAAAGAGAAGAGAGAGAGAGGAGAGAGAGAGAGAGGAGAGAGAGAGAGAGAGAGAGAGAGAGAGAGAGAGAGAGAGAGAGAGAGAGAGAGAAGAGAGAGATTATACGTTTATCTTTGAGGATCAAGATTTCAGAATGAATTGATGTTATAGACTTTTACTGAGAACACATCATCTCTAAACTAGGCAAAGACTATAATAAATTTACATGCACATATGATAAAACGATTCTAAAAGTGCAAAAACATAAATTTCTGAGAGAAAAAAAAAAGAATGGGGGAAATTAAAATAAAAAAAAGAGGGAGTCAAAACCCGAACACAAGAGTCCGAATACCAAACACTGTTCGGAATTTGAACCATTGGGGTGTTCGGTAATTGAAACTTTCCTAGCTTTCTTTAATTATCATCCTGTTCAGACAATCTTCAGGTAATTGCTTGTAAAAGGACTTCATTGACTTGAGGATAGATCATATCATTCATTTAAACCATACTTTTTCACGAAAAGAAACTCAGAATCATTCTAAAACCAAAGTTTCTGATGTAAAAAAAAAACAGCAGTGAGAGGCCTAAAATCATCAAATAACTGGAAGTTTTCGTTGGTGGCTTTTCTCGGCCATTATTTTTCGTAGAGCGACAGTACTTCACCATCTCGCACGATCAAATTTGAGCAGTTAAATCCTGGTTTTGAGAAATCGGCTGTTCGGTATTAGTTATCTGTTCGGTATTTGGGGACTTTCGATATTACACATAATATTAATGATAATATACAATATGATGCATCACAGCAGAGTGCAGGGTCGTGGCCACACGCACATATGCACACACACAAAAACTGCACACGTGCGTGTGTGTTTGTGTGCGCGTGTGCGTGTGTGTGCGTGTGCGTGTGCGTGTGTGTGTGTGTGTGTGTGTGTGTGTGTGGCCGGCATGCATGGATGTTTAATCTTACAGTACTTTTTCTTTTATTGTTTTTTCGATCTTCATTTTTTAAACCACTTGAATCCCCATCACACTGGCAAAGTAATCATGCTGCGCGCCCGTACACGAGCGTGCGCGTGCGTGCGTGTGTGTGTGTGTGTGTGGGGGGGGGGGGGGGCTCTGTGTGTGCGTTTTATTTATTTATTCTTTATATCGAGGATAATGGAATAAGCACTCGTGAGCTTTTTTACATCCAGTCCCCGTGTGTGTGCAGTTTTGTAAATGTCATCTGTTCCCACCGGCACACGATGGCCTACTCATACGAAAAGCGGAACAGGATTTAACGTGTGCGCAAGATGTACTGCGTGCGTTCGCACACGGGGCCTCGGTTTATAGTCTCATCCGAAGGACTTTGGGGGAGAGTGGAGTCCGCACATATGTTAACTCCAGGAGAAAAATCCCCTCGACCACGAATCGAACCTGGGACTTCAAGTTGCCAGCGCAATGTTCTGACCACTAGGCTATCCCGTCCCCCCTCGTGTGTGTGTGTGTGTGTGTGTGTGTGTGTGTGTGTGTGTGTGTGTGTGTGTGTGTGTGTGTGTGTGTGTGGTGTGGTGTGTGTGTGTGTGTGGTGCGCGCGCGCGCTTGTGCATACGTTCGCTATGTATTTAAACTGGATAAAATTATTTGTGATTTGTTGCATGTCCGTAGCTTTTTTTATGTTACGCATGTTAAATGCCAGCGCTTTGATTTTTTTTTTTTAGCAAGATATAGCGTTATACAAATTTTATAATTATATCAGAGTATGGGTATTATTTTTACTTTTAAAAGATATTTGTTCGTTCATGTTTATTTCCGAGAGGCATTTAGATTTCGTCTGTGAATGGGCTAGAGAGTTTGCGTATATTTAGATTGGATATATCTAAATGTTGAGAAATGGAGAAAGCGAGATAGACAGAGACAAGGGGAGCGGAGTGGAGTGGAATGGAGAGGAGGGAGGGAGAGAGAGAGAGGGGAGAGAGAGAGAGAGAGAGAGAGAGAGAGAGAGAGAGAGAGAGAGAAGAGAGAGGGAGGGAGAGACAGAGAGAGACAGAGAGAGACAGAGAAAGACAGAGAGACAGAGAGACAGAGAGAGACAGAGAGAGAGAAACAGACAGAGACACAGAGAGAGAGAGAGAGACACAGAGAGAGAGACAGAGAGAGAGACAGAGAGAGGGGGAGAGAGAGAGATGGAAGTACAGATCAAACGTGTATGCATAAATATCAAATCTTGTGCATACACTTTACACTAGTAAACACTTGTAAACTAAATCATTAAAAAAATTTATGAATGGAACTCTGAACAAAGACATTTATCAAGTTTGCTTTATTTTTGGTCATATTTCATGTCAATTCAATTCAAACACGTTAATATCCCAGAGAGAAATTCAATCAAGTTACAAGCCATATATAAAGAGTAAACGTGACAAAATATTACGGATATGTACCACAACATTATCCAACATCAGCACCTAAAATATCAACTATACCTCAGCCAGTGTTTTGGTGTTTGATATAACTTTATCCAGCTTTGACAATGTTTATTCAAAGTAGCTCTGAAATTTTCATTTCCTTTGATTTCAGCTGCGAGCCGGCTACCCAACCCTAACTCCAGCCTTTTTTGCTGGAGGGGGAGGTAGGCTTTTCCCAATGCTCTGACCAGCAGTGACAATGACTGACCCACTGACTTTGTTTCTTTTGAATTATCACACTATTCAAATATTGGACCAAAATGATCTGTTCATTCTTAAAATGCTTTTAAAACATGGAAGTGACAAAACACTTCTTGATTCCATCCAGTCATGTTATCTTTACGACGAAAAGCATAGACATCCTGAAAGAGACGGTCTAGTGGTCGCTTATTCCGTTATCCGCTTATTCGGTTATCCTCGAAATAAAATGAATAAATAAATAAATGAATAAATAAGTGCAAATTATCAGCATGTAAGTTCTAAGGGGGAGGAGTTGTGCAAAGCTGGTATTCTTCTCAGGGTAAAAAGTCAGTAAGTCAAGTGCCTGTGGTGTGTGCTCACCACTTATGTCTAAACATTCTAATCTATACCTTTTATCCTATCTATACAGAGCTGTTATGACAGTAAAATTGGAAGCAAAACTAGCAACAAACAACTTTTTGTTGGTCCTCTAAAAGAACATGCATTATCTTTATCATCACAAATAATAATTATAGGTAATCAAAAAAGGTTAACATTTTCTGCACCTTACATTTCTAGTTGGGATTCTAGAACAAGCTTAACTGGGTTAGAAGCAAAATAAAGCAGTTTTTAACAAAGTGTACTAACAAAGCAAGGAAATCATTGATAAAACTTGCAATCCCAAAAGCAAAACGTCTAACATGCTACTGACAAATGGGGGTTTCAGTTCACGTTTTCATGGGGGTAAAATTATTTGAAAAGCAGCTTCATGTTTAATACAGTTTAAAAGAATGCATCCAAACCTCAGCTTCAACGGAAAACTATTCTTCTAAACTCGTGCAACTCTACTGTTGACCCTGGAAGGATGTAATATAGGGGGGGAGGGGCAGCAAGCAAAGCGGAGCGCATTAACTGAACTTAAAAGTAGATACAGATACCATGAAAAACTCAAAATTTCATACAAAATTTACAAAACTGCATACACACGGGGATTGGGTGTAAAAAAAAGCATACGAGTGCTTCTTCCATTATCCTCGTGGTAACAAAAATTAAAACAAATTTTAAAAAACACACATTTCTCTTTGCCAAATCGATTTAAAGCACACACAACACACACACACAAAACACACACACACACAAACACACACACAAACACACAAACACACACACACACAAACACAAACACACACACAAACAAACACACACACAAACAAACACACACACACACACACACACACACCACACCACACACACCACACCACACCACACCACACCGCACCACACCACACCACACACCCACACCCACACACCCCCATCCCCATCAAAAACTGTACGGCATTGTATAATCGCAAGAAGACAGTATTTCACATATCCTGTATTGGAATTTTGCTAAGGACATTAAGGCCGAGCTTCATGCTTTCAGAAAACCAGACATATATAACATATTTTCTTTTCTTTTTCTTTTTTATAGATACACGGCTTGATGGGAAAAAAAGCAAATTAATCCTTATTCAATGTACCATCTGGAAATAAAAATTGGATATAATTTGATTTGACTTGATTTGATTTGATAGCACAATACAAAAGCTGGACCAATGCCAGAAAGCAGATCAGAAATCACCAGCAATGAGCACTGATAAAAGTAAAGTCTTTCACTCGTCTTGCTAATAATAAAAACACCCTTGCGTAGGGTCTCCAGTCCCCCTTTGTCTCCAGTTATTTATTCTTTAGGGTTTTTTTAATTATTGATTTCTCTTTCCGTTATTTTTAGGTTTGGTTTTATTTAATTGCAATATGAGATCTCCAACCTACTCTTTCATTTTAAGGGGGAAAAAACCATAAGAGGGCTGTGGTAGAGATAAGTTGAAAATGGGAATCAAAAACTGCTGGGAGAGATGCAGATGGAGTAGTCTACTGATGGGCTGGGAGTGCTACATGTATGACCTGGGTAGTGGACATGTCCCTGACCTATGGCAAAGCAAAAGGCAAGAATGAAATAAGGTAACAGGACATGCTAATACAAGTTGCCGGCTATCTTGCATATATTACAAAATGAAAAAGATTTGACGTTTTTTCTTGAACCTTATCCAGTAAAAATAAAAAGGATAAACAGCACAATGCCTTTTCTAATTTACAAAAAAGGTAAATATGTTCCATAGCCTACGTGGTCGTTGGGGAGAGAGTTATCAGAAACCTCAGCTTCTCCGGGGGCTAGAATATTGAGGGCGGCGCCCATCTCCTCTCCCTCACTGCTTTACCTTCCCTGTCCCTAAAGAGGGTGGGTACCCGTTTACAATGAGTTCTCTAACCACTGAGCTATCCTGCATATTCTAATGCAAGTTTGTTAAATAAAATGTACACTAATATTTTTTTGAAAAAAGTCCCGCAATTCCTTTAAATCCGACACTTCACTTCACTTTTCCAAATTTACATCGATTTTTTTTTTGTCAATGTTTTTTTACAACGGCAAACCAAGCAATTTAACAAATACGCTTTAATAAAATCCCGCTACGTACACGGATAACATTCATGTTATTTCGACCCTGTCGAGGAGGTTTTCCCCTGGAGTTAACATCAGTGCTGACTCCACTCTTCCCCAAAAGTCCTTCGGATGAGACTTTAAACCGAGGCTCCGTGTGCGAACGCACGCTGAACATCTCGTGCACATGTTAAATCCTGTTCCGCTTTTCGTAAGAGTAGGCCATCGTGTACCGGTGGAAACATGACAGTTACAAAACTGCATACACACGGGGACTGGATGTAAAAAAGCACAAGAGTGCTTATTCCATTATCCTCGATATAAAAATAAATCAAATAAATCAAATCAAAGCTAACGGCTATTTTTTTTCTTTTTAAAACCAACCTTGACCCCAACACACAAGTGCGCGCGCGCGAAACACACACACGCGAAAACACACGCGAAAACACGCACACGCGAAAACACACACGCGAAAAACACACACACCGAAAACACACACGCGAAAACACACACACGCGAAAACACACACGAAAACACGCGAACATACTTTCTACTCTTTACTAATACCTATTTTCTGCAGTGTAGTCCCACTGTGTATTGCTCCAATGATTATTTGATAATTCCTTATAATATCAGTGCCACCCCCCCCCCCCCCCCCCCCTATTTCTAATTCAAATCTTTACACACACAAATTACTACACCCCTGCCAAATAGTTGGGCATTCTACAACCGGCACCCTCTACTTTTGTTTTTAAATAAACTTTTTCTTAAATGCAATTTTTTCCCCATCCCCATGTACAAAAACATTTTAGCTCCCCCTTCCCCCCCCCCCCCTCTCCTCCTAGCCTTTTAGCTTTTTGCTAAAATTTTGGCATCCCTCCTCCCACTGACCCTGAAAAAAATGTATATGAGTTGTGTCAAGATACTCCCCCCCCCCCCCCAAATGCCGGAGGATCTATCAGTATAAAGAGCTTCACCGCTTTCTGGAAATGCTCTGCAAGAAATTTCCTCTTTTCTATCCTTCGCTTTCTTTCTGACTTTCCCTTCGGCTCCGTCCTCTCTTGCTTATTTCCTACCGACCCAGTCTATTCTCGTGCTTTTTTTTCTTCTAGTATATCTTTTCTCGTTTGAAAACTTCTTAATGAACTGCCCTGTAGTGGGAATGTGTCGGCTGAGGCCAGCAAGGCACATAGACCTCCTGCAGAGGAGCAGCGTGGAAAAAGTCCAGGCACTTTGCATTCTAGCCAATACAAGCGAAGGAAGAAAAGTGTCGTCAGCATATACCATATATCTACCTGCCTTTTGTGTCCACATGGGGGGTTCATGG
Organism: Stramonita haemastoma; assembly: GCA_030674155.1. NCBI lineage: Eukaryota > Metazoa > Mollusca > Gastropoda > Neogastropoda > Muricidae > Stramonita > Stramonita haemastoma. The sequence continues at coordinate 50,988,394 of CM060335.1, forward strand.
TTAGAGTTGAGGTTAGTGTAAAGGTTAGTGTTGAAGAATTAATAGCGGGGAAGGGTTGTGTGTCAGATGGTCGGTCTGAATGTTAGAAAAATGGACACAATAGGCACATAGACAAATAGTAAGTAGCTATAGACACAATGGTACGTAGCTCACAGTATTCTTATGGAGCTTTCATCAGAATGTCTAGATCCAGGATGATTTTTATGTCCACTTTTGGTTTATTCCTTGAGTTCAGAGGTTTACCACTGGCGAGATTCTATGTGAATAGATTTCAAATAGATTTCAAACCTGAGACTTTTTTTTAGAAGTTGCATCCCGTTAAAAAAAACAT
>CM060335.1:50990120-50997620 GCA_030674155.1 Stramonita haemastoma
AAAAAAAGGGGGGGGTTTTTTTGGGGGGGGGGTTTTTAAAAAGGGGGAAAAAAGGGGGGGGGGGGAAAATTTTTTTTTTTTGGGGGGGGTTTAAAAAGGTGGGGGGGGGAAAGGGGGGGGGAAAGGGGGGGTTGGGGGGGGGGGGGGGGGGGGGGGGGAAAAAAAGGGGGGGTTTTTTTTGGGTTTTTTCCCCCCAAAAAAAAAATTTTTTTTTTCCCCCCCCCCCCAAAAAAAAAAAAAAAATTTTTTTTTTAAAAAATTAAAAAAAAAAAAAGGTTTTTTTTTTCCCCAAAAAGGGGGGGCCCCGGGGGGATTAAGGGGGGGGGGGAAAAAGGGGGGGGGGGGGAAGGGGGGGGGGGGGGGGAAAAGGGAGGGGGGCCCGGGGGGGGGGGGGGGAAAAAGGGGGGGAAAAAAGGGGGAGGGGGGGGGGGGGGGGGGGGAAAAAAGGGGGGGGGGGGGGAAAAAAAAAAGGGGAAAACTAAAAAAAAAAGGGGAAAAAAAAAAAGGGGGGGGTTTTTTAAAAAAAAAAAATTTTTTTCCCTTTTTTTTTTTTTAAATTTTTTTTTTTTTTTTTTTTTTTGGGGGGGGGGGGGGGGGGGGGGTTTTTTGGGGGGGGGGGGGGGGGGGGGGGGGGGGGGGGAAGGGGAAAAAAAAGGGGGGGGGGGGTTTGGGGGGAGGGGGGGGGGGGGGGGGGTTTTGGGGAAAAGGGGGGGGGGGGTTGGGGGGGGGGGGGGGGGGGGTTTTTGGGGGGGGGGGGGGGGGGAAAAGGGGGGGGGGCGGGGGTTTTTTGGGGGGGGGGGGGAAAAAGGAAAAATTAAAAAAGGGGGGAAGCTTTTTAAAAGGGGGGGGGGGGAAAAAAAGGGGGTTGGGGGTTTTTGGGGTTTTTTTGGGGGGGGGGGGGGGGGAAAAAAAAAAAAGGGAGGGGGGAAAAAAGGGGGAAAAGAAAAAAAAGGGGGAAGGGGGGGGTTTTTTTAAAAAACTTGGGGGAAAGGGGGGGGGGGGGGGGGAAAAAAAGGGGTTTTTGGGGAAAAAAAGGGGGGGGGTTGGGGGGGGGGGGGGGGAGGGGGGGGAAAGGGGGGGGAAAAAGGGGGAAGGGGGTTGGGGGGGTTTTGGGGGGGAAAGGGGTTTAAAAAAAAAAAAAAAAAAAAAAAGGGGAAAAAGGGGGAAAAAAAAAAAAGGGAAAAAAGGGGAAAAAAGGGAAAAAAGGAAAAAAAAAGGGGGGGAAAAGAAAAAAAAAAGGAGAAAAAAAAGGGGAAAAAAAAAAAGGGGGGGGGAAAAAAAAGGGGGGGGAAAAAAGGGGAAAAAGAAAAAAAGAAAAAAGAAAAGAAAAAGGAAAGAAAAAAAGGGGGGGGGGAAAAAAAAAAGGGGGGAAAAGAAAAAAAAGGGGAAAAAAAAAAAAAGGGGGGGGAAAAAAAAGGGGGAAAGGGGGAAAGGGGGGGGAAAAAAAAAGGGGGGGGTTTTAAAAATTTTTTTTTCCCCCCCCTTTTTTTTGGGGGGGGGGGGGTTTTGTTTTTTTGGGGGGGGGGGTTTTTTGAGACAGGGAGAGACAGACAGGGGACAGGGGAGAGAAGCCCAGGGGGGACGAGAGAAAAAACAGAGCGAGACAGAGGGGACAGGTCAGAGAAAAGATAGAAAATTGGAACTAGAAAGAAAAAGGTGGCCTCTCAAATTTGGGCTTTTTAAAAATTTTTTTTCCCAGTGACCTCCCCCCTTCCCCCCCTTCTTCTGTTCCCCCCTGTCTCTGTCTTTTTTGTCTTCTGTTCGGGTTGTCTGTGTCTCTTGTTGTCTGTTCTCTGTTTTCTGTCTGTCTGTCTGTCTGTCTCTGTTCTTTTCTGTCTGTCTGTCTTGGTCTGTCTGTCTGTTGTCTGTCTGTCTGTTGTCTTTCTCTCTCTCTCTCTCTCTCTCTCTCTCCTCTCTCTCTTCTCTTCTCTCCTTCTCTCCCCTTTCTCTCTCTCTCTCTCTCTCTCTTTCTCTTACTCCTTTGTGTGTGTTTTTGTGTTTGTGGTTGTTTTTTGGGTTTTTTGGTTGTGTGTGTTTTTGTGTTTTGTGGTGGTTGAACGTTTGGGGGGGGTGGTTTTTTTGTGTTTTTGTTGTTTTTGTGTGGGGTTTTTTTGGTGTTTGTTTCTTTTTTGGTTTTTGGTGTTGTGGTGTTTTGTGTGTTTTTGTTACAAGACAGTTTATTTTAAAAAAAAAAAAAAAAAACGGGGAAAAGAAAAAAAAAACCAAAAAAAAAAAGGCCAAACCCCCCAAAACAAAAAAACAGCAAAACCCAAAACTTTTAGAAAACCCAAGAACAATATTTTTTACAAGCTGTTTTTCCTGTTCCTTTTTTTTGGGAAATAATTTTAATAACCATAATTCATCATCCCACACATTTTCCTAATTCCTTATCTTTTTTTTGGGGTTTGCCTGCCTGTCTTGCCTGCTTTTCTGCCCCGCTGGGCTTTCTCTTTTTTCGGTCTGTTTTTTTGGAAATGTGAAAAAGAAGTTATCTTTTGGTTTGGCCCTTGGCACTGTTGTTTCTTAGCCTTTTTTGTTTTTTTTTTTTCTTTTTTACCAAAGTGCCTTATCGTTTTGTATTTTGTCTTGCGCTCTGTCCTTTCTTTGGGCCTTCTTCCGACCTTTTCTTCCCATCCTTCGCTTTTTGTCTTGGGATTCTGAACTGCCTCTCTTGTTTTCTCTCTCTCTGTTGTTCTTTCCCTGTTTGTCTATCTCCCTTTTTTATTTTCTTGTCTCTGTCTCGTTCTTTGGGGTCTCTCTCTGTTTTCTGTCCTTCTCTGTCTCTGGTGTCTGTTTCTTCTCTCTCTCTCTCTCTCTTTTTTTTTCTCTTCTTTCTTCTCCTCTTCTCTCTCTCTCTCTCTCTCGCTCTCTCCTCCTCCCCTTCTTCTCTCTCCCCTCTCCCCTTCTCTCTTCTACCTCTTCTCTCTCTCTCTCTCTCTCTCTCTTTCTCTTCTCTCTCTCTTCTCTCTTTCTCTCTCTCTCTCCCTTCCCTTTTTTTCCTTTCCCCCCCGTTCTCGGGCCAGCATCTTTTTGCTGCTGCTGCTGCTGCTGCTGTATGGGCCCTTTTCTGGGGTTTTTTGTTGTCGTTTTTAACGACCCGGCCTTTTCTTTTCGCTGTCATTTTTCGGATTACAAAAGATCAAACATTAAGCCTCCCTGGTTGCGGCTTTTTTCTCCCTAACATTATCCGCTCTTTCACTCCCAATAATGAGGCAGGGGCAGGCAGGAAAGCCTATTGTGGCCAGGCTCTGTGGTCCTGGCTAATTTGTTTCGGGCCACCACCTCACCTTTTGCTTTGTCCACCTCCTTTCCTGCATGCCCCTACCTTCTTCCTCCTCTTCCTCCTTCTCTTCTCTTCTCTTGTATTCTCTTCTCTCTTCTTCCTCTGAAGCTCGCTCACCTGAAGAGACTTTCATCGATTTAATTTCTGGAATCTTTTTTTCTTTCTTGTCTTGTCTTGTCTTGTCTTTTCATTTCTCTCTCTCCTTCTTCTTGAGCTCTTTTGTGCTGATTGTGTGAACTGCAGCAGCCAGTGTGTGTGTGATGAGGAGACAAAAGATGAAACGCTGGCGAGAGAGGAGAGTGCAGGTGTGTTTGTGGTTCTTTTGGTTTGGGCTGGGGGGTGGGGGTTGAGGGGTGGGGGTTAAGGTTGAAGGAGGTGGTGGTGAGAAGGGTGGGGGTGGGAGTGGGGTTGATAGTGATGCTATATTCGTGTGATTTCCTCGCCAGATAACTCGCTTTTTTTCTGCATCCAGGTTTTGTGTAATGTATTGTTCTTTATTATGGAAAAAGCATGCGTGTGCTTTTTTATTTTTTTTTTTACATCAATTCCCCGTGTGTATGCAGTTTTTGTTGTTGTAAATATTATCATCCATTCTTACCAGCACACAGTGGCCTACTCTTCCAAAAAGTGGAACAGGTTTTAATCTGTGCGCGAAATGTTCTGTTGTGCGTTCGCACACAGGACTTCGGTTTTTAGTTCTCATCCGAAAGACTATAGGGGAGAGTGGACTCGGCACTGATGTTATAACTGTAGGGGGGGGGGGGGGGGGGAAATTCCCTTGAACGGGAATCAAACCCGGGTCAGCAGATCACAAGCGCAATACCCAACGCTATAACCACCGGGCTATCCCCCCCTCCCCCCTCCGCCTTTGAAAAGCTGAGCTGCGGAGACAGAGGAAATTAAGATACTCCTGGGTGTTTTTTTTTTTTCAGTTTAAATTTTAGGTTTATACATGTATGCTGCTGTCAGCTTCTTTTGTGATGAAAGATTGATTGTGCATGTGAAGAATCATACGACGTCATATTATCATCTCTGTTGTGAATATTTATCCGACCTTTTCTCTTCACAGCAACAATAGCAATTGCTTGCCATGCTGCTGCTGCTGCTGCTGCTGCTGCTGCTGCTGCTGCTGTGCTGCTGCTGATGATGATGATGATGATGGTGGTGGTGACGACGACGACGACGACGACGACGACGACGACGATGACGTTGATGATGATGATGATGATGATGATGATGATGATGATGATGATGATGATGATGATGATGATGATGATGATGATGATGATGATGATGATGATGATGATGATGATGATGATGATACACAGAAGGAGGAGCAGGGGAGAAAGAGGAGGGGGAAGGGGAGAGAGATATTCAGCTTACCTGAACTAAAAACGTTAAGAAGGCGTTTGACAGTCTGGCATACATACAGCTCTGTGGTCAACCATGAGGCTGTATAAGACCAAAGCAAACCTGATAAAACCACAGAATGCCTGTATCACGAGGCAGCCAGCGCAGTCTACTATGACAGCTATATAGGAGATTGGTCCAGAACCGCAATTGGAGTACACCAAGGCAGTCTGCTCTCTCCTACCCTCTTTAATTTCCTCTTAGAGAGAATAATGGCTGATGCACTTGAAAACCATGAGAGAACAGTCAGCACTGGAGGCAGGACAATTACAAACTTTGGTCTTGTGGATGAAATCGCCGGCCTAGCTGGAGAAGAGCAAGAGCTAGTCAGCCTGGTAAATCACCTTGACAAAGCCTCTTCAGCATATAGCATGCAGATCAGTGCAGAGAAAACCCATCTGATAACAAATAGTGCCAATGGCATCAGCACTGACATTACTATAGATGGCAAGAAAATTAAGATTGTCCATCATTTAATATATCTGGAAGTGATAGTATCAGATGAAGGATCAAAACCTGAAGTTCTCTCCAGGATAGCCTAGACCACAGCAGCAATGTCCCAATTGAAAGTCCTCTGGAACAACAGGAACATCGCCATCAGCTTCAGTATTGGACTTATGCGTTCCCAGGTCATGTCTATATTTTTGTATGTATGTGAAACATGGGCAATAACAGCAGACATTGAAAGAAGGATTCAGACAATGGAAAGGAGATACTTGTGCAAACTCCTTGGTATCTCATACAGAGATCAAATCACCGATGAGGAAGTGAAAACCAGAATTGAAAACGACATAGGATGCAACGATGCAAAACCCTCTGGTATTTACAAGTAATACATGCAAACAACTACTTGTTCCCACCTATACAAACACACACACACATGCACACTCACTCACACACACAGTCACACACTCACACACAAAAACTTTTACAAAATTTATACACACGGGGACTGGATGTAAGAAAAGCATATGAGTGCTTATTCCATTATACTCGATATAAAAGAATAAAAACAAAAATAAACACACACACATATACACAAAAGGAGGGGGGGTGGGAGAGAGGAGAGAGAGAGAGAGAGAGAGAGAGAGAGAGAGAGGAGAGAGAGAGAGAGAGAGAGGAGAGAGAGAGAGAGGAGGAGAGAGAGAGAAGAAGACAGACAGACAGACAGACAGACAGACAGACAGACAGACAGACAGACAGACAGACAGACAGACAGACAGACAGACAGACAGACAGACAGGCAGGCAGGCAGGCAGACAGACAGACAGACAGAGACACAGACAGACAGACAGAGACACAGACAGAAACAGAGAGTCAGAGAGATAGAGAGAGACAGAGACAGAGAGTATAAAGAAATTCTAAATCTTTGTTGTTTAGGCAAAGTAGGGATGTATCCACACATTTTTGTTTTCATGAAAACAAAATGTGGATATGGTGTAATTAGTTTTTTTAGTTTGGTCTTGTAACACACACACACACACACACACACACACACACACACACACACACACACACACACACACACACACACCACACACACACACATACACACACACACACACACCACACACACACACACAACACACACACACACACACACACACACACACACACCACACACACACACACACACACACTGATCATATTCATAGGTTGAGATGGTTTCTGTTTGCATATAAAAACTGTCTTCAGAAAATATGTACCTTGACTAGCATTATCAAATCCCAAATGACCAAATCCCAATACTGACCATTGTCATAGCCATAGAAATAGTGTAATGGTGTTTTGTGCACTTCAGGAACCTGCAAAGGACTTAAAGGGCATGTTACTGAGATGAAAGTAAAAAGTCTTTTGGATGAGACTGTAAACCGAGGCCTGTGCGCGAATGCATGCAGAACATCTTGCACACATCTTAAATCCTGTTCCACTTTTCGAAAGAGAAGGCCATTGTTTTCTGGTGGGAACAGATGACAATATTATAAAAAAGACTGCATACACAGGTGACTGGATAAAAAAAAGCACATGAGTGCTTATTCTATTATCCTCAATATAAAAGAATTTTTTTAAAAATAAATAAACGAATTTCAGTTTAAAATGCAATGACGTAAATATGTAGATCATCCCTTTTATACAAATTCTATTCAAATGATTGTGAGAAAAAAGTAGTTGCTAAAGTTCTATAAAAAAAAAAAAAATTGTCACTAAGGGTAGTGGTTCTGTTATCCGCAAGAAAGGCACAACTATCTAAAAACAAAACAAAAAACTTGATGAAAATGTGGAAATGTCTTATTGGCAGTTTTCTGCTCATGTTTTTTTTTAACAATCATTTAATATAAATCATGGCCAAAAAGTGTTGTTTTGCCTTTAATCTTCACATTGACAAAGAGAGAGAGAGAGAGTAGAGAGAGAGAGAGAGAGAGAGAGAGAGAGAGGAGAGAGAGAGAGAGAGAGAGAGAGAGAGAGAGAGAGAGAGAGAGAGGAGAGGAGAGAGAGAGAGAGAGAGAGAGAGGAGAAAAGAGAGAGAGAGAGAGAGAGAGAGAGAGAGAGAGAGAGAAGAGAGAGAAGAGAGAGAGAGAGAGAGAGAGAGAGAGAGAGAGAGAGAGAGAAGAGAGAGAGAGAGAGAGAGAGAGAGAGAGAGAGGAGAGAGAGAGAGAGAGAGAGAGAGAGAGAGAGAAGAGCCAAGGTCTCATGGCAAAGCCTTATCAAAGTTAATGAGAAGTTATATTTCTTTTTTTGTTTGTTTGCATATTTCCATTTTTGCCCCTGAAAGTGTATTGTGGCCTAAGGCCGATGTACATTAAACA
>CM060335.1:51005120-51010104 GCA_030674155.1 Stramonita haemastoma
TGTGTGTGTGTGTGTGTTGTGTGTGTGTGTGTGTGTGTGTGTGTGTGTGTGTGTGTGTGTGTGTGTGTGTGCATCTGTGTGTGTGTGTGTGTGTGTGTGTGTGTGTGTGTGTGTGTGTGTGTGTGTGTTCTCCATAGCTGTGGGCTGGCTACTATCTCCATGCAGCTATCATGCAATGACAACTACCCCCCTTCCCCAACACACACACACACACAGAAACACAGACACACACTTTCTCCAGTTACTGTGGAAAATAGAAAGGGAAACAAACAAACCGGAGAAGGGGAGAAGAAAAAGAGAAAGAAAGAGAAGGAGAACAAGAAGAAAGAACACTCCCCCCTCCCATACACACACACACACACACACACACACACACACACACACACACACACACACACACACACACACACACACACACACACACGCGCGCGCGCGACAAAAAAAACCACATAAAAAACCCTCAACAAAAAGTGAACAAAAAGAAACACACACAAAAAAAAGAACAAACTGGGCTCGTTCAAAATGACGGACTCTCAGGGGCGCATGCATGCATGCATGCACGGGCGCGGGTATGGGCGCGGGCGCGGGCACGGGCGCTAAGGGCACTGACCCGACTTGACCAACCCCACCAACAAGAGGAACTAGGGCCCAGAATGGGCTGTGCTAGAGCTAGGCAGGGCTGGGCTGGGCTTGAAAACACGTGAGCAAAGACGCGGGGTGTCGGGGGGGAAAGGGTTAATATTTGCCCCTGTCTTTTCTGGGGCTCCAGTTTTCACACACAACACGGGGCACAAAAGCGCGACAAAATGGGATTTAAATGCCGCCATTGAAGACGAGACAAGCAAACGCGAGCAGCTAGGATTTCGGGCCCCCCAAGCCAAGTGTTTGTCTTATTCGCTCATTGATTACAGCTCTTGTGAAGCCCTGTAGTGTCTCTGCTTGTGCGGTGCTGTGCTGCTGTGCTGTGCTGTGCTGCTGTGCTGTGTGTGCCCTTGCTTTGGAGGAGAAGTGGCGTGTTTGAGGAGAAGCCTCCCCTGGACCTCCATCCCTGGGCGTTGCGGCGTGAAAGACGATCTCGGGGCGTGGAGCTAAGAAAAGAAAAGGGAAATTGCATTAGAGCTGCCGAGTTCATTAGATTGGCATCAGTCCTTTCCCCTCCCCACCACCCCTCCTCTCTCCCTCTTTCTCTCCACCACTTCCTCCCTCTCCTCCCTCAAAGAAGAAAGAGGGCAGTAGCAGTTGGGGGGGGCTGGTTGGTGGAAAACGTAGAGAGAGAGAGTGAGAGAGAGAGAGAGAGGGAGGAGAGAGAGAGAGAGAGAGAGAGAGAGAGAGAGAGAGAGAGAGAGAGAGAGAGGAGAGAGAGAGAGAGAGAGAGAGGCAGGCAAACACAGAGAGGAAGGACAACAATGGAGACAGAGAACTCAAAGACAAGAGCGGAGTGTGGCCCACAGACCGAAGAAGAGAAGGGAGACAAACACCCAGACAAGAGAGATGGACAGACAGACAAACAAACAGACAGACAACAAAGGGACCCAGGACTAAAGAATCCATTTTGCCATTGCCCAGTCTTTGTGGAAAGAAGGCAGGCAGGGTGGGTGGGTAGCCAGCCACACTATCCCTGTTTTTCTTCCTTGTTACAACTTTCATGCTTTGTTCCCTCCCCTTTCACTTGGTATTCACAGCTTGGACACTGGAACATGAATGTAGTTAACTCATTCCGACCCTTCTTTTGCCCCATCCATGGTGGTGTGGGTGCTAGTCTTTCAGATGAGACTATAAAGCAAGTCCCATGTGTGTTACGCATAATTATGTAGCGCGCCTAATTAAAAGAACCCACGGCAACAAGAAAGTTGTCCCTGGCAAAATTCTTGTAGAAAAAGCCTCTCTTATAGGGAAACATTTACAGTTATGGACAAGAAAATAAGAAAAAAATGATAGGGGGCACTACTCTTGTAGTGACGTGCTCTCCTCAAGGGAGATCAATCAGCCTGAATTTCAGGCAGAGAAATCTGCCGTGACTTAAAAGTGGTGTACAATACCTTAGGTATAGTGTATTTATTCTTCTGCACATTGGGTAAGTAAGCCTACTGCTTTAAAACGAAAACCAAGGGACTGCTTAATGACACCATCCCTCCCAGGCAATGGCCAGTATCAATGACAATTTCTAAAATGTGTTTGTGGTAATGTGCTGGAAACAGCCAAACACTTTTCCCCTTCTGTCCCTATTTTTAGTTACTTCGTGCCTACACAATTGCCTTGCTCCCCCACCCCACCCCCAGTCCCACACTCACTCCTGAATATGTTCACTTGCAAATTCTTTTAACCTGAATATGTTCATTTGCAAATTCTTGTAACTGGTAGCCCTGGATTCAATATGAAAACAAACGTTTTAATAGTTGAAGATGTTCATCAATTTATATCTTATTCAAAATGATTTTTGTAATACTTTTGTGGTAGAATGGTAGCTAATTTGAAATTGTCTCAGTACAGGCTTGAAGTACTTATTCAACTCTCTTTGTTCCCTACTAATGTCTGTATGATTGTTAAAAAAAAAAACATGCAGTAGTTCTGACGAGTGAATAGCAATGTTTTATAAACAAAATCTGATATAGACTAGTACACGATTTATTCGATACTCGTCATTGTTTGTGTTGATTGTTACCTTTTATCATTTTAACTGGCCAACAGTATTTTTAGCCTTGAAGATGGGATTTTCCTATGTTGGTCTCTGTCTGTCTGTCTGTCTGTCTGTCTGTCTATCTGTCTGTCTGTCTGTCTGTCTGTCTGTCTGTCTGTCTCTCTCTCTCTCTCTCTCTCTCTCTCTCTCTCTCTCTCTCTCTCTCTCTCTCTCTCTCTCTCTCTCTGGTTTTTCTATTGTCTGTTCCACTACTTTGGTGTGTTTTATCTACAAACAGTCATGTTTCTTTGTGTTATTTTTTCTTTTTTTTCTTTTACACTAGCAAAGATTGCAATTGATGATTGTTGTTGTTGTTCTTGGTTTACGCGTTGCAGCTCAGCAACCGACATAAAAGGTAAAGGTAAAGGTGTCCCATAACCAAAGTGGTCGTAGGGGAGCGAGGTGTCAGAGATCTCAGCTTCTCAAGGGGCCAGCATGTTGAAGGCAGCGCCCATCTCCTCTCCCTCGCTGCTTTACCTTCCTGACCCTAACGAGGGCAGGTACCCATTTACAGCTGGGTGAACTGGGGGACTGTACTGAAGCCAAGGCACGCAAACGGTCACCCATCCAACTGGTAACCACGCTCGAGGCTGCTTAGCTTGACTGGGGGAAAGCGAGTGCTCTGACCACTGAGCTATCCCGCCCCCCAGCCCTCATATTCATGTTAATTTTCATTGTTTAATTGAGCACACCATAATCTACAAGTTTGTTGTTGCCATGGTTCCCAAAGTCTGATGTTTTAATTTTTATTATTATTTTTGAAGAAAATCTGTTTGAACCAAATTGTCTAAAATAGCCAGCAGCGCTTGAATTGTAGTCGCTATATCCCCTCTGGGACTTAAGTACTATCTCAACAACAGTAACAACTTAGTTATTAACCACCAAAATTCATGCTTTGGAGACAGACAAACAGACAGACAAACAGGACATAGAGACGGAGGGAAAGAGGCAGACAGACAGTCACAGAGAGTTATAGACAGAGACAGACAGAGACAGATATAGAGAGACAGACAGACAGACAGAGACATATGGGCAGACAGAGAGAGACACATAGGCAGACAGACAGATAGATAGATAGATAGACAGACAGACAGACAGACAGACAGGTAGACAGACAGACTAACAGAGGTCATCAACAGAGACAATAATATACTCAAAACCTGTATTAGTTCTCTCTCACTAGTCTTACACAAGTTCTTCCAGCATCTAAAACCACAGACTGCCAAAGAACCAACTCATGCCCAACAGAATCTTACGAAGAAGAAGAAGAAGAAGAAGAAGAAGAAGAAGAAGAAGAAGAAGAAGAAGAAGAAGAAGAAGAAGAAGAAGTAGTAGTAGTAAGGTCTTCACTGACCAAGCAGCAAGCAGGCTAAAAATTCCCTGCTCTCTCTCTCTCTCTCTCTCTCTCTCTCTCTCTCTCTCTCTCTCTCTCTCTCTCTCTCTCTCTCTCTCTCTCTCTCTCTCTCTCTCTCTCTCCCCTTTATCTAGTCCTATTTGAGTCTGTATGTCTCTGTTATACTCATTTTTTGGTCTGTATGATGATGTTTAGGTCATGTTCTCTCTCTCTCTCTCTCTCTCTCTCTCTCTCTCTCTCTCTCTCTCTCTCTCTCTCCCCTCTCTCTCCCCCCTCTCTCTCTCCCTCCCTCTCCCTCTCTCTTTCTCCTTCCCTCCCTCTCCCGCCCCCCCCCTCTCTCTCTCCCTCTCAGACTACAGACAGACAGCCAGCCTTATTTATCAGTGACCGGTGACCAGGCTATAGGAGCTTGCTAGGGGCGGTGTTTTGCTATGGCTTCGAACCTCGGATCACTGCTGACTGATCGTGACACCCATACTTGGATTTCTCCGTCTTTTCACCGCTTTTCTTTCTGTCTTTCTTTTTCTGACTTTTTTTCTGTCTGTCTGTCTGTCTGTCTGTCTGTCTGTCTGTCTGTCTGTCTGTCTGTCTGTCTTTCTTTCTTTCTGTCTGTCTGTCTTTCTTTCTGTCTGTGTTTCTTTCTTTTCTTTTCTTCTTTCTTTTCTTTTTCTTCTTCTTTTTCTGGCATTTCCATGGCTATCTTTGTTTTTAGAGGAGTTGCTTTACTTCTTGAATGTGTGTGTGTGTGTGTGTGTGTGTGTGTGTGTGTGTGTGTGTGTGTGTGTGTGTGTGTGTGTGTGTGTGTGTGTGTGTGTGTGTGTGCGCGTGCGTGCGTGCGTGCGTGTGTGTGTGTGTAACTATTCTTTGAAGGTTTCTTGGTGTAAAATAAAACAAAGGTTTGTATCTGAATGTCTCTGTTTTCTTTCTGTCTGTCTCACTCTAGGCTGTTTCAC
>CM060335.1:51017704-51045392 GCA_030674155.1 Stramonita haemastoma
GGTGTAGTGTGGTGTGGTGTGGTGTGATGTGGTGTGGTGTAGTTGTGTAGTGTAGTGTAGTGTAGTGTAGTGTAGTGTAGTGTAGTGTAGTGTAGTGTGGTGTGATGTAGTGTAGTGTAGTGTAGTGTAGTGTAGTGTAGTGTAGTGTAGTGTAGTGTAGTGTGGTGTAGTGTAGTGTAGTGTAGTGTAGTGTGGGTGTAGTGTGGTGTAGTGTGGTGTGGTGTGGTGTGGTGTAGTGTGGTGTGGTGTGGTGTGGTGTGGTGTGGTGTGGTGTAGTGTAGTGTGGTGTGGTGTGGTGTGGTGTGGTGTGGTGTGGTGTGGTGTAATGCAGTGCAGTGCGGTGTGATGTAGTGTAGTGTAGTGTAGTGTAGTGTAGTGTAGTGTAGTGTAGTGTAGTGTAGTGTAGTGTAGTGTAGTGTAGTGTAGTGTAGTGCAGTGTAGTGCAGTGCAGTGCAGTGTAGTGTAGTGTCGTGTAGTGTAGTACGGTCTGATGTAGTGTAGTGTAGTGTAGTGTAGTGTAGGTTGTAGTGTATGTAGTGTAGTGTAGTGTAGTGTAGTGTAGTGCAGTGTACTGTACTGTACTGTACTGTACTGTACTGTACTGTACTGTACTGTACCGTACTGTACTGTAGTACGGTCTGATGTAGTGTAGCGCGGTGTGGTGAGACTTGGTGTGGTTTGGTGTGTGTAGTGTGATGTGATTTGGTGTACCGCAGTGCAGCGTAGTGTAGTGTAGCGCAGCGTAAAATAGTGTGTGGTGTGGTGTGGCCTGGTGTGACCTTGTTTGACGTGGTGTGGTGTGGTATAGTGTTGTGTGGAGTAGTAAGGTGTGGCGTAGTGTGGTGTGGTGTAGTTTAGCGTAATGTTCTGTAGTGTAATTCAGTGTTGTGTTGTGTAGTACAGTATAGTGTCGTGCAGTGTAGAGCAGTGTACTACCATCTACCTGTTCACCCACCGTCTTCCCCCGTGGAGATGCTCAGGTCCCGTCAGTATGAACAGCATCCCCACCTTCTGGAAATTCTGTGCTAAGAATTCCCTCTTTTCTCTCCCTCTATTTGTTTCTCCCTTGTTGCCGTTTTCTTCTTGTCACCCCCTTCTCGTCTATTTTCTACCTCCTTGGTCTATTCTCCTGCCCTTTTTTCCCAGCAAGACATTAAAGATAATTCTCTCCAGTGCTGAAGTCAGATGTGCTGGGCCTGATTTGTCAGTCGCTTAACGGCAGTGCAACGCATTTTCCTCCTACGGCAGACAATAAAAGTCTCTGAGTCTTCGATGATGCCGACGCCGACGACGACAAAGAATAATAAGAAGAAGAATGCAAAGAAGAAGAAGAATGCAAAGAAAAGAAGAATGCAAAGAAGAAGAAGAATGCAAGAAGAATGCAAAGAAGAAGAAGAAGAATGCAAAGAAGAATGCAAAGAAGAATGCAAAGAAGAAGAAAGAAGAAGAAGAAGAAGAAGAAAAGAAGAAGAAGAAGAAGAAGAAGAAGAAGAAGAAGAAGAAGAAGAAGAAGAAGAAGAAGAAAAAGAAGAAAAAAGAAGAAGAAGAAGAAGAAAAAGAAGAAGAATGCAAAGAAGAAGAATGCAAAGAGGAAGAAGAAGAAGAATGCAAAGAAGAAGAAGAATGCAAAGAAGAAGAAGAATGCAAAGAAGAAGAAGAAGAAGAAGAAGAAGAAGAAGAAGAAGAAGAAGAAGAAGAAGAAGAAGAAGAAGAAGAAGAAGAAGAAGCCAAGATCTCATAGGCCTACTTTCAGCCCTGCCTTGCGTGCTGGTTATTCGTCTCCTCACCTTCCTTCCTTCCTTCCTTCCTTCCTTCCTTCCTTCCTTCCTTCCTTCCTTCTGGAACACCTGTGAGACAAGTGAGACCAGCCTAGGTAAGCTGACCATTGCAAGTGATAGCGATAGCACCGCATGCCGGCTTTCTGTCCTGATGCTCTAGGTGATGATCTCTTTCAGTCTCCGGTTCTGTCTCTGTTCTCTCTCTTTTTCTCTCTCTGTTTCTGTCTCTCTCTTTTTCTTGTTCTTGTTCTTCTCTCTCTCTCTCTCTCTCTCTCTCTCTCTCTCTCTCTCTCTCTCTCTCTCTCTCCTCTCTCTCTCTCTCTCTCTCTCTCTCTCTCTCTCTCTCTCTCTCTTCTCTCTCTCTCTCTCTCTCTCTCTCTCTGTGCCTCTTTGTGTCTGTCTCTGTCTCGCTTTGTCTCTGTCTTTGTTTCTGTCTTTCTCTGTCTCTGTCTCTCTCTCTCTCTCTGTCCCTTTGTGTGTGTCTCTCTTTGTCTTTCTGTCTTTTGTCATGTCTGTTCTGTCTGTCTGTCTGTCTGTCTGTCTGTCTGTCTGTCTGTCTGTCTCTCTCTCTCTCTCTCTCTCTCTCTCTCCTCTCTCTCTCTCTCTCTCTCCTCTCTCTCTCTCTCTCTCTCTTCTCTCTCTCTCTCTCTCTCTCTCTCTCTCTCTCCCCCCTCTCCCCTCTCCCTCCCTCCCTCTCTCCCTCCTTCCCCCTCTCCCTCCCTCCCTCCAGCTCCCTCCCTCCCTTCCCCTCCATATATATACCTCTCATATCCTTTAAACGTATCGATGATATCGGCACGTTCCTAATTCATTTCTGCACAAAACGGAACAGAAGAAGCAGGAGAAGGGGGCTGAACCCGAAATAATGAAAAATTGAAACACACACCCGCGCTCGCTCTTTGCAAAGGCCTGGAAGAAAGCTAGGCAGCAAACGTTCTGGTCACCGAATAATAATTATTATTCTTTGCCTGTGTGGTGTCCGTGTGTCAGCTCTCTAAGAGCGACAGGGCACACACGGTGTGGATGTCTTCATCATCACAGCCAAGTAATGTGCGTGAGAGGAGGAAGGAGAGGAAAAGGGTGGATGATGAAGATTGTGCGTGTGTGGTGTGTGTGTGTTGTGTGTGTGTGTGTGTGTGTGTGTGTGTGTGTGTGTGTGTGTGTGTGTGTGTGTGTGTGTGTGTGTGTGTGTGTTGCATGCGTCCGTAAGCATAGATCTATACACGCAATCAGATATACAAAAATAATTTATGGACATACTAATTCTTTGCACATGAATACAAGCAGATGTACACAAGCTCATGCAGTTTGCACCAATGTACATGCGTGCACACAGGCACGCACACATACACACACACACTCAGCACACACATGGCCTCTAACGTGCACACGCGCTTATATAAGTGCTTCTCTCTCTCTCTCTCTTCTCTCTCTCTCTCTCTCTCTCTCTCTCTCTCTCTCTCTCTCTCTCTCTCTCTCTCTCTCTCTCTCTCTCTCTCTCTCAGGCAGAGAATAAAATTAATAGGCAGCAGCAGCAGCAGAAAGAGCACAGCGCAGTATTTGTGGAGAAAAGGTGTGACGATTCAAATCGTACATACACAGAAACCACCACACATATCCAGATCACAGCTATCAATGACACACACACACACACACACACACCACACACACACACACACACACACACACACACACACACACACCACACACCTGTGCTGACTGCAGTGTAAGATAACGGTGTGGAATTCTTCATCATAATGACCAGATATACAATTACAGGGGGGAAAGGCAGTTCTGAAGAATAAGGCAGATCTAGACATGTTTTATTTTTCTATTCCGGAGATTTGCACCAGGCGGTATGACTATTAATCTTTGCATAGTTCATTTCCATTCTTTCCGTACACGAAGAAAAGATACACATGCATGCTGATTAGGACCACGAACGTTGTGGATAAGTGGATTTATCTTTTGATTTCGATTTATTATTTGTCTACGAATTCCTAGGTTCAAATCTGTGCTGCGGTGTCTGGTGAATTAAGAATGGGTTAGGGTTTGTTTGTTGTTGGTTTTTTTGGGTTTTTTTTTTAATAATATCTCTTTTAAAGTGCAGACCTACAAGTGCCTCAATTTTGTTTATGTATATTATGTATAGCAGAAGATCAACTTAGTACTGTTTTATGGCGATTACCGTGTTATAGTTTTAGTTTATTTGTTGATAAATATTACTCTCTCTGTCTCTCATTTTTATGCCCTGTTTTGAATGTGTAAACAGTTGCACAGTTTTAATCAGGGATTGAACATATCGAGGAGGTGACAGCCCCGCTGTGGCCTGTGTGGTTGTCGGGGCTATAAACAAGAAGAATCAGAATCAGTCAGAAAGTATTTGTGGCCATAAACGTCACATGGACTTTTTTGACACAGCAAAGTAAACTCTTCATAGATTATTCATGAATACAACATTTATTGTTGTTGTTGTTGTTATCATCATCATCATCATCATCATCATCATCATCATCATCATCATCATCATCATCATCATCGTCATTATTAATATTATTATTATTATTATTATTATTATTATTATTATTATTATTATTATTATTATCATCATCATCATCATCATCATCATCATCATCATCATCATCATCATCATCATCATCATCATCATTATTCACTGGTCAGCATGACTGGAATAATGCGCATAAAAAATGAAGAAGATTGGATTGGATTGGCGCATTGAGTTGATTATGCAGTGAAATGAAGCTTAGTGTGTGTGGCATTCCATTTTGTAACCGAGAGTTATAGCCCTCAGTCTCTGGGAACAGAGAGGGGAAGGAAGGCAGACCAGAGGTGTAACTGTTACTTTATTTTATTTATTTTATTCTTGTATATCGAGGATAATGGAATAAGCACTCAAGTGCTTTTTTCATCCAGTCCCCGTGTGTATGTAGTTATGTAAATATTGTCATCTGTTCCCACTGGCACACGATGTTCTGCGTGCGTTCGCACACGGGGCCTCGGTTTACAGTCTCATCCGAAAGACTTTTGGGGAGAGTGAAGTCAGCACCGATGTTAACTCCAGGGGAAAAATCCCCTCCAACGGGAATCGAACTCGGGTCATCAAATTGCCAGCGCAATGTTCTGACCACTAGGCTATCCCGTCCCGTAACTGGCATAATAATAATAATAATAATAATAATAATAATAATAATAATAATAATAATAATAATAATAATAATAATACATGGAATTTATATAGCGCTATATCTTGTAAAAACAAATCAAAGCGCTTGCACTCGACCCTCACAACAAACAATCAATGACAATAAATAATTCTAGCAAATTCGAAAGCACACACACGCGCGCGCGCGTGCACGCACACACACACACACACAACACACACACACACACACACACACACACACACACACACACACACACACACACACACACACACACACACACACACACACACACACACACACACACACACACTTACACTTATAGAGGTTATACATTTTGACAGGGTGAATGGAATTTCAAATGTTGAAGGCAGGGACAAATAGGAGATGAAAACAGAAGACACAAATGTCCTGCATGCTGTCTGCTATAGGGGGACGGGATGGCCTGGTCGTTAGAGGGATGCGCATTGCGCTCGTCATCTGCTGATTCGGGTTCGAATCTCGTTCAAGAGGATTTTCTTTCTGGAGTTAACATCAGTGCTGACTCCACTCTCCCCAGAAGTCCTTCAGATGAGACTACAAACAGATGTCCCGTGTGTGCAAACACATGCAGAACATCTTTTACACACGTAAAAACCTGTTCCGCTTTTTGGAAGAGCAAGCCATTGTGTGCCAGTGGGAACGGATGACAAAATGTACCAAACTGCATATACATGGGGACTAGGTGTAAAAAAAAAAAAAGCAAAAGCAAACGAGTGCTTATTCCATTGTCATCTATAATAAAGAAATAAAAATACATTAATTTTGTTTAAAAACCTGGACAGGAATGAGATTCACCCCCTTGGGGTTGGTTTGGGACTTTTTTTTCGGTTACTTGTAAGATTTTCCTTATTTTCTTGAGAAACTATGTTCCGCAAAATCGCACTGGTAGGTTTCGGAGTGTTGCATTGGGTATCTTTGTTTTCCTGCTGGTCTTGTGATAGTGGTCAATAAAGAAGCATGCAGCATCGAATGTATTGGTAGTCTCTTCTCCTTCTTCGTTTTACACAGTCAGGGAAAAATAATGGTATGTCCTTTCCAGCTCCTCTCGTGGGCCGTACAGCTTGGTCTGTAGGGTTATCCCTATCGACCACACAATCTTCCTCTATCTATCTATTTATCTATCTATCTATCTATCTATCTATCTATCTATCTATCTATCTATCTATCTATCTATCTATCTATCTATCTATCTATCTATCTATCTGTCTGTCTGTCTGTCTGTCTGTCTGTCTGTCTGTCTGTCTATCTATCTATCTATCTATCTATCTATCCGGCGACCGTGTAGGGGCACCCCTAAAGACTTGACAACCAGTTTCCTCCATTCCTCTCTCTGTTCTGCCTTTCTCAAAGTTTGGCCGAGTTCTCGGACTGTCCACTCGCTGTCCGATCTTCCTCAGGTCACTGTATGGCCTGCACCTGTAAAGGGTGTGGTCGCCAGGCTGGGTTTCTTGACCACAGGCACACAGGGGTAAAGGAGCGAGCATTGCAGACATGTGGTGATTTACCCTGTTGGAAGGCAAACTACCAGGCCTTGGATTCTGACTGGGCCTCCGAAAAGGAATCAGTCAAGCACACAAACAAACAAATAAACAAAGAAATGAACAATTAAATAAGACAAACAAACAACCAAACAAATCAAACAAACAACACAAACCCAACAAAAATATTGCTCTTGACGGCACACCCTGGGGACATCAATGCACTTTCTGCCAGATAACACTCCAGTTCAACAGACGGCAGTCATCAAGGAAAATGGTGGCTGTGTGTGTGTGTGCGTGTGTGTGTGTGTGCGCGCACGCGCGCGCGCGCGTGCGTAGGTCTGTGTGTGTGTGAGGAAAAGTGGGGGAAGGGGGGTAGAGCAGAATGAAAACGCAGTAGTTCCTCCTCCCCCAGGACTGGTTTGCACACAATGCATGCAGCGGACTGTGTTCCCTGAAAGATGCCCTTCATTACCGAATGAAGACCACCCGGGAGTTGACCTACCTCCCCTCACCCCACCACACAGCAGCAACAAGAGACTCCACGATTATTATGCCACACATCCCCCTCCCTCCTCCCCCCCCCCCCCCCCCCCCCCCCTCCATCATTGACAGATTCCAAGTGTCGTGTTTACCCTCACACACTCCAACTTGTATTCTCTCTCAACCTTTGGGTAAGCTCAGCAATAATGGATCACCTCCAATCTCCTCTCAACATCACTTTGCATGTAACCAAGCCTAATTTTTAATTCAAAATAATCTTTTAAGAGATGGGTTGTTGGTTGTTGGGGGAGGTTTTTTGTAGTTGGATTTTTTTTTTCAATTTGTCGATCTGTTCATCCAAGCCGTTTCATTCTGGGCCCGAAAGTTGTTGATAATCAATGGCGGGAGCTTTCTTGCCGAGAGTGAGACCGTATCATTGAATTCTACCAGCCTGCTGGGAGCTGGCTGCCATCTCCTGTTTTTCATCAAGCATTCAGACACTTCGCCTGATGATATGTCAACGCAAACCGGGCTAAATGCAACCCATTGTCCCCCTCCTCCTCGACCGGGCCGTTACCATCAATATTTGACCGCCCAAAAAACTCTCAGCCCCACGCCACACTTTGCCAGAGCCAAAGAGGAGAGGAAGAGAGAAATGAAAAGAAAAAAATAACCTAGTCGCGGCCATCATTACACTACGGGTGATTAAAAAACTACCACCGGCGCTGCGGCGCGCGCGCACACCGGAAAAACAGCGAAACAAATAACTTCCAAGACAGGGGGTGTGAAAAGTGTGAACACGTAAGTGTCTGTCATTGCTTTTTTATATTTTTATTTTTTTCTTCTTCCAATCCCACCCTCCTTTCTTCCTGTCCTACTGAAAGGATGAGAGTAGGGGGGGGGGGGGGGAGAAGAGATTGCCGCGCGCGGGATCTTGAAATATTCACGGTTCTGGGTTTTTTTCTAAGGCGGCAAGCGATGCCAGGCGGGCCAGGGTTGACGAACCGTGACAATCGTCTGGGTAAATGTCAGCTCTTAGCGGAATGACCTGTCAGAGGTGGTTACACTTGACAAAGCCTGTCGCACGTGCTACCTGCATGCATAATCCAAAGAGTCGTTGGCGCTAAGTGCCCCCGCCCTGATTGCAAGTGAGAAGGGTTGGGGAGAGAGGGGGGGGGGGGAGGGGGGGAGGGAAGGAGGGGGGGGGGGGTGCTTGTTGCGTGAGGCGGAAAAAGCCAGTAAAAATAAAATTTTTAAAGTGTAGTTGTGGGGGGGGAGGGGGGGGGGGGTGACCAAAAAAAGGGGGAAGGCAGCGGGGAAGGGAGAGAAATGGGGGGAGGAAATCACACTAACGTTTACATTACATAAATACATACATACACACTTGCTCACACAAGCTCGCACTTGCACATCTAAACTATAAAAAGCAACAAAAAAACCGCAACAAAACAATAACAACAAAGCAAAAGGAGCACAGCAACTGAAAGAGAAAAAACAATTGAAACTCCCAACCAAACAGAAAACCAGAAACCACACTAAACCCAACGGAAAAACTAAAAGAACACACACACACACACACACACACACACACACACACACACACACACACACACACACACATCAAAGCTGGCCAGGCCTCATTTTTAATATGATTTTTCGTGTTTTCTTATGTCACAGCCTGTCTTGCGATAGATGACGTGTTGCCTTGTATTGCCATGATATATTTACTCCCTTGTTTACTAAGTTTTTTTTATATTCGATGTTTCTTTTTTTTCCTGATATACTAGGCACCTACAGTTATCTTATCTTGATTTTGTTCTATTTGGCGCATTTTTTTTCAGCTGCAGCCCACTGATTTAAAATAGATCTGTTCCTACCTTACTAGTGGGTACAAATGGTCACATACGCAAAATCTCACCATTGGTGAACTTCGGAGCTCTAGCGGAGAAACGCTGAGAAGAAAATCAATGAACTAATAAAAAAAAAAAAAATAATAAAAAAAATAAATAATAATAATAATAATAGATCTCCATTCAGAAAACATGCATAATATGCATACACATATTGAGGAGCAATAACAAGCAACACAGCTTATGGCGTGCTTAAAACAATAACATTATTTGACTCATTTAGTTTGTCAATTAATAAACATCATTATCCCAACCAGCCGATTTTTTTTTTTTGGGGGGGGGGGTGCATATAAATGCTAGAGTAGGCCTACTCAGATAAGCATTGCTTGTACTCCTTTCATGTATTGGTACATGGTGCCCGGTGCTATGTTGTTCTGATCTAATAGAAATGTTGTTTCATCCAAAACCACATGACTTACTTTTTTCCCACCCTCAATTGCATCACAAAAAGAAGTCCGGGTCGGAGTGTACGGTTGTTCGAATCCCGTTTGGGCCCCAAACTTTTCCGCCATCCATTAGCCCATGAGTCGTGGTCTGGGTCCTAGTCTTTCCGATGAGACGATAAAGCGAGGTCCCGTGTGTTACACATCATTATTGAGCGCACGTAAAAGAACCCACGGCAACAAGAGGGTTGTCCCTGGCAAAATTCTGTAGCAAAAAGCCCCAGGGAGAGCAGCCCGAATTTCACGCAGAAAAATCTGCTGTGACATAAAGTGGTATAAAATAAAATATATATTTTTTAATCTTGTAGGCCTACCTTGTAAGAGTGACAGAACACCACTGCCAGTAATTTCTGAAAAGTGTTGGGGGGTGTTTGTTTTGTTTTGTTTTGTGAGGGGCGGAATAGTTTAGAGGTCAGAGCACTCGCTTTCCCCAAGTCAAGTTAAGCAGCGTCGAGCATGGTTACCATTTTGGATGGGTGACCGTTTGCGCGCCTTGGCTTCAGTACAGTCCCCCCCCCCCCCCCCCCCCCCCCACCCCAGTTCACCCAGCTGTAAATGGGTACCTGCCTTCTTTAGGGTCAGGGAAGGTAAAGCAGCGAGGGAGAGGAGAAAGGCACCGCCCTCAACATGCTGGCCCCTAGAGAAGCTGAGGTCTCTGATGCCTCGTCCCCTACGACCGCTTAGGCTATGGGACACCTTTACCTCTTTTTTTCATTTCCCTATCATGAACAGGATCCATAACCCCAAAGTCTTCTTTTTCCCGCTCCTCAGCTAGAGCTCCGAGGTTCACCAATGGTCAGATTTTGCGTGTGCGATCATTTGTGCCCACCATGAAGGTAGGTATTCTGACTTCGGGGAAGTATGCTGAGTGTGTTCGTGTTTTCGTAACCCACCGAACGCTGACATCATGAATGATGGGATCTTTAACGTGCATATTTGATTTTCGGGTGTATAATTATACACGAAGGGAATTAAGGCACTGGCAGGTCTGCACTTGAATTTCACCTGAGAAATTGTTGAATTAATCCCCACCTTTATTTCACTAGATTCCGCCGAGATTCGAACCTTCGACTTCATCATGGACCCAAGGGGTTAAATTCGAACGGTCTAAACCACTTGACTATAGCGTCCTCGAACTAGTCTTTTAGGAGAGAAGACCAGAACCACAAAGAGGAGAACAAAATGACTCTGACCATCGCTGGTCAGTCACGGTCACCGGACCGGACACTAGCCTACCTCATCAATATTGACAGACTTCTCTTTTATTTTGTACACTGCCAGTGTCCTTAATGACATGAGGCCGGTATCTGCCCTTTGTCTGATGTCAGCCTTAACACCGCCACAATGACTGCAGTTGCTCAGACTGTGTATTGCTGATGAGTTGTTGGGGGACGGGATAGCCTAGTGGTTAGAACATTGCGCTCGCAATTTGACGACCCGAGTTCGATTCCCGGGCGAGGGGGTTTTTCCTCTGGAGTTAACATCAGTGCTGATTCCGCTCTCCCCCAAAGTCCTTCGGATGAGACTATAAACCGAGGCCCCGTGTTTGAACACACGCAGAGCATCTTGCGCACATGTTAAATCCTGTTCCGCTTTTCGTAAGAGTAGGCCATTGTGAGCCGGTGGGAACAGATGACAAGATTTACAAAAAATGCATACACACGGGGACTGAATGTAAAAAAAACCCACATGAGTGCTTTTTTGATTACCCTTGATATAAAATAATAAATAAATAAATAAATAAATAAAGGTAAAGGTGTCCCATAACCTAGGCGGTGGTAGGGGAGCGAGGCATCAGAGACCTCAGCTTCTCTAGGGACCAGCATATTGAGGGTGGCGCCCATCTCCTCTCCCTCGCTGTTTTACCTTCCCTGACCCTGAAGAGGGCAGGTACCCATTGACAGCTGGGTGAACTGGGGCACTGTACTAAAACCAAGGCGCTCTAACGGTCACCCATCCATTTGGTAACCACGCTTGATGCTGCTTAACATTGGCTGGGGAAAGCGAGTGCTCTGACCACTGAGCTATCCTGGCCCCCGATGCAGATGAGTTGACTGATCTTCATTGCCTGGTTTGATAGACACTACAGACCTTGTCCTGGGCAAGAACACAAGTGTCAAGGGATTCTGTGGTTTATTATGGGCTCACAATATATATATATATATACATATATATATATATCTATATATATATATATGTATATATATATGTATATATATACATATCTATCTATATCTATACATCTATCTATCTATATATATCTATATGTATCTATGTATCTATGTATCTATCTATCTATCTATCTATCTATCTATCTATCTATCTATATATATATATATATATATATATATATATATATATATATATATATATGTGTGTGTGTGTGTGTGTGTGTGTGTGTGTGTGTGTGTGTGTGTGTGTGTGTGTGTGTGTGTGTGTGTATAAAGTGTTGTTCAACACTCTTTGTAAGAAGCGAGAGTGGCAGAGTGATTGAGACGTTCGCCTGCTAACAAGTAAACCGTGAGGCTCTGGGTTCGATTCCCAACCTCGCCCTTTCTTCCCAGTTTGATCAAAAATTCGAATTTGAAGGTCTGAGTACTTCGGATGAGACTATAGAACTAGGCCCCGTGTGCGAAAGCACGCAAAACATCTTGCGCACACGTTAAAAAGCCTGTTTCGCCTTTCAGAAGAATAAGCCATTATGTGCTGGTAGGAACGGATGACAGAGCCCCCCAAACAAACAAAATCGGCAAAACACAAAAACTGGCATGGACACAGATGTCGTCTTTAGACACCATCCCCAAGTCGAAATGCGGCTACAGGGAGGCTAAAAAGGTCCCATACGCAAAAATTTCACTATAATATAGTGACGCTCCACCACATAATGAGTCGTATTGCACCAGAGGTCAATTTTTTGTTATTGGCACATTACCAAAATGCAATAAAATGGCTACACAATACCCAAAAAAAAACCAGATTGAAAATCGAGCAATTCTATGAAAAGTTATTACAAGTTGAATTACTAGACTGCAGGAAATGACAAAATGAGAAATTGAGAAGTTGAGCATCGTAATAGGTGGTCAGAATGAGGGCTTGGGCATTTTAGAAACACGTTTTAAGACAAAAAGATACAAAGTTATGACTTGATATTTCATTATAAGGTAGAATAATGGCCACATCTTAAAAACCAATCAAAATCTCAAAATCGCCAACTTGACCCCACCTGCCTTTGATGGCTCCTAGCGGAAAAGTGGGTTATGTGCTAAGCGACTCATTTCGTGGTGGAGCGTCACTATTGGTGAAGCTGGGAGCTGTGGCTGAGGAATGCAGAAAAAGAGGAAACAAAAACTCGCCTCTCTGTTAGCATTGCCCATGTCCAGAAGGCTTCTGTAGTCTCTGAATATGTTTCTTTTTCCACACATACCTGATATCTCAGTGGTCAGAGCACTCACTTTCCCCCAGCCAATGTTAAGCAGCCAGGAGCCTGGTTACCAAGTAGATGGGTGACC
Organism: Stramonita haemastoma; assembly: GCA_030674155.1. NCBI lineage: Eukaryota > Metazoa > Mollusca > Gastropoda > Neogastropoda > Muricidae > Stramonita > Stramonita haemastoma. The sequence goes on from CM060335.1 coordinate 51,030,530, forward strand.
ATTAAATTTTGCGCGCCTTGGCTTCAGTACAGTCCCCCCCCCCCCCACCCACCCACCTATAAATGAGTGCCTGCCCTCTTTAGGGTCAGGGAAGGTAAAGCAGTGAGGGAGAGGAGATAGGCGACGCCCTCAATATTCTGGCCCCTAGAGAAGCTGAGATCTCTGATGCCTCGCTCCCCTACGACCGCCTAGGTTATGGGACACCTTAACCTTCACCTTACCTTACCTGATATTTTGGGCTGGATGTTTATTGGACAAAATTGTATTGCGTATACCACTTTAAGTCACGGCAGATTTCTCTACATGAAATTTGGGCTGCTGTTCCCAGGGTCGCCACAAGAACAGTGCCACCCGTTTTTTCCCTGTCTGGATATGTATTTGTTTTCTCTATCAGAGTGGCTTTTTTCTACAAACATTTGCCAGGGACGACTCTCTTGCTGCTGTGGGTTCTTTTAAGTACGCTGAATGCGTGTTGCCTACAAGACCTCAGTTTATCATCTCATCAGAAAGACTAGCACCCAGACCAATTCAGATTGAATTAAGTGGGGTGGAGTGGATAGGGTGGGACTGTATGGATTGAATTTGAAGGACTGGATTAAGTAATGTGGATTGGACAGTGCGGGGCTGAATGCACTGGACTGATGGGTTGGATTGGATTGGAGATGATTGGGTCTGGTGAATTGGATTGGGTTGGATTGGAGTAGAGTGGAGTGGGATATACCACAGCATATTCTTCGTGGGACACTCAGGCTGTTGCCTCTAAGGAAAACAGCGTTGAAAGGAAAAGAAAAAAACCAGAAAGAACAGCTGTGTAATCATGTTATTCATTTAATAGGTTAACAAAAATCAGCTACACACACACACTCTCTCTCTCTCTCTCTCACACACACACACACACACAACACAACACACACACACACACACACACACACACACACACACACACACACACACACACACACACACACACACACACCCAGAGGCATGCATCGCACACACACAGCAGCTACAAAACAACACACACACACACACACACACACACACACACACACACACACACACACACACACACACACACACACACACACACACACACAACACACTACACCACACCACACCACACCACACCACATCACAACCCAACCCATCCCAACCCAACCCAACACAACACAACACAACGTAACACACACTCGGGAGTAATTTTTCTGCCTTTTGTGAAATGTTACCCCCAAAAGAACTTTTTTGAAGTCTTACAATTATTACTCGCCTACTTGAACAGATTGCATCTGGAGATGGCACTGCACAGTCCGCAAACAGCAAAAGCTGCTGCCTACGACTTGTCATGGCGCCCCCCTGCTGTCAAAGACACAAGGGTCCCTGCTTTATTATTACTTCATTTATCTAGCTGTTGCCACACTCCATCTGACGAGGAGCTAGCTCCCTCCCAGTACACTGTAGGCGGGCAGAGAAAACGCAAGGCAGTGATTGTAACAGTATCGACCAACCCACCCTACCCCCCTTTGCTGTTGACAAAATTGGATAATGCTTGTAGTAATTAGGAAATCGCTTGGATGGTTTGTGTTCACTGTTCGGGTTCGATCGTCGCTTTTTGTGAAATCTCTCTCTCTCTCTCTCTCTCTCTCTCTCTCTCTCTCTCTCCTCTCTCTCTCTCTCTCTCTCTCTCTCTCCTCTCTCTCTCTCTCTCTCTCTCTCTCTCTCCCCATAGGTTGAACTTTTATTGTTGGTGATGGTGATTTTTGTCTTTCTTTTGTTTTGTTTTTTGCTTCCTGTTTTTATCTTTGTGTTTGTTTTCTTTTGTTTGTGTGTATTTTTTGTTTGGTTTTGTTTTGCTTTTTTTTTTTTGGGGGGGGGGGGGGGGGGAGGGGTGCCCAAAAATCTCACCATCAGTGAACTTCGGAACTCTAGCTGGGGAATGGGGAAAAAATAGTATTGTATTGTATTATATTGTAGTGTAACGTATTTATTGTATGGCATTGTTTGTTCTATAGAATTTGGGCTAAGGACGACTCTCTTGTTTGCGGTGGGTTCTTTTGCGTGTGCATGGGACCTCAGTTTATCTTCTCATATATTTATTTATTTATTCTTTTATACCGACGATACTGGGATAAGCACTCAGGTGCTTTTTTACATTCGGTCCCTGCGTGTATACAGTTTTGTAAATCTTGTTATCTGTTCCCACCGGCACACAATGGCCTACTCTTACGAAAAGCGGAACAGGGTTTAACGTGTGCGCAAGATGTTCTGCGTGCGTTCGCACACGGGGCCTCGGTTTATAGTCTCCTCCGAAGGACATAAAATTTGGGGAGAGTGGAGTCAGCACTGATGTTAACTCCAGGTGAAAAATCCCCTCGAACGGGAATCGAACCCGAAAGACTAGCACCCAGACCACCATTCACAGTGTAGTCGAGGAGGTGAGGGGGGGGGGGAGTTTGGCCACTCACGGGGATCGAACCACCACACACTTTGAACCTGGACTTTTGGCTTTGTAGGCAGACGCGTTACCTCCAGACCACTGCACCACAGTACAAGAGCACAGCCACCATCTTCCACATGCCTCACCCTCTGCGTGACCCAAGGCGCCAGACAAGCTCTCTGTGCATGCTGGGCATGGCGAATCCTTCAGAGCTTCAGGTGACTCTATCCATGGGAGGTAATTAATAAAAAAAAAAACACTTTTAATATGGGAGATAATTGCTAAAAAATTGGTTTAGATTTTAAACCTTAGAAAGGGCGGGGAGGGGGGGGGAGGGAGGGGGGGAACAACAAACAATGTTTAAGTTCATCTGTTGGTTTGTATTTATGAAATTTTAGAATTCGATTTCGTATTTTAGTGAATGAGAAATCATGTCAGTTTTTATCCGTTTTTTTTTGTGTTGTTTTTTAAAAAGAAAATCAAATTCTTATGAGTGAGTCAGCAAACGAGATTTTCTTTCTCAATTTTTGTGTGTTATTGGAGGTCATTTCTCGATGTAGGCGTGTAAGGCATTGGTGTATGTATACATGTCGTCATCTTTAAGCTTCTTCCTTACGTTCACACAAGAAGTTGTTTATATATTTTTAATTTTATAGAAATTAATTAATTTATTCATTCATTTATTCATTTATCTATTTATTCAAACTCAAAAACTCCTGTTGTTCGTCAGTATAAAACTGATGCCACGTTTTAAATGATTTGAACGTGTCATTCCTCGGCTAGAGTTCCGAGGTTTACCAATGGCGATGTTTTGCGTATGGACCGTTTTTTACCGCACAGTTAACGATTTGGTTGAAATCAGGTGTATTCATTCCATAAGCATAGAACAGATAGATTAATTATAACACGAAGGACATAATCAGTATAGCAGCAATAAGCCAGCAGCTTATATTATGCAACATCAATGGCTAATAATCCTTACTATAATGACCAAAAGAAGAAGACGGGGGCGGGGGAGGAGACTGAATAGGATAATAACAGCATTAACATAGAATAATAACAACATGAACATTCAATCACAGATAATGGACTAATTCATTCTTTTCCCCAAAAGACATGTCTAATGAATAGATAAGCACACTTTTTTTTGGTTAAAAACAACAACCACCAGTATCCCTTATTCTTCTACCCATCCAAAAAGAAGTTAAGAAATGAAAAAAGTAAAAGGATTAAAAAAAAAAATGAAGGGCCAGACAGACATGTAAACAAACCACACACTGGCAAGATGAGAGGAACAGATCATTATCAGGACAAACAGACAAACAAAGAAACTAGCAAAACATATCAAACAAACGACAATCAACATTAAAAGCATTCCAGTTTCTGGGGGAATGTTTGTGAAATCCAATTTGTTTGGTTTCCTTTATTTGGTTGGTTGGCTGGTACATAGTTGGCTGGTGGCTAGGTTTATTATTATTATTATTATTATTATTATTATTATTATTATTATTATTATTATCATTATTATTATTATTATTATTATATCTGTTAGATCTATATCATTATTTTTTAAAAATTATTATTAAAGCAGACAAGTAAAGACACAACACCCAAGTGTCTGGCAGAGCAAATTTTCGGTTCATTGTTGTTGTTGTTGTTGTTGTTGTTGTTGTTGTTGTTATTATTATTATTATTACTATTATTATTATTATTATTATTATTATTATTATTATTATTATTATTATTATTATTATTATTATTATTGTTGCTGCTGCTATTGTTGTTGCTGCTGTCTTTTTTTTTTTTGGGGGGGGGGGAGGGGGGAGATGGTAATTATCAAAGGATATTTTTTTCCGGTTCTTTAGCTAGATCTCGAGCTCCAAGCTTCCCCAATGGTGCATGTTTCACGTCATGTGACCTTTTCCTCCTCCCCACCATGAAGGCACCTGCATTCCGACTTCAGAGATAGTGTGTAAACACGACACCTGACTGTGTGCATGCAGTTTTTTTAAATTTTATTTTCAATTTGTTATCCGTTCCTAGCGGCACGAAATGGCCTGCTCTTCCGAAAGGCAGAACGGGTGTTTAACGTGTGCACAAGATGCTCTACGTGCGTTCGCGCTCGGGGCTTCAATTTATAGTCTCATCCGAAGGATTTCGACATTCAGGTCGACTGTCCCATCAAACTGGGACAGAAAGGGGGAGCGAGGCTGGGAATCGAACCCAGAACCTCACAGTACATTTGGTAGGCAAGCGAACGTCTTAACCACCCTGCCACCTTCCTTCCTCAGGGGACATTATCAAGGATATAATATTATATTAAATGTATAATAACAATAATAATAATAATAATAATAATAATAATAATAATAATAATAATAATAATAATAATAATAATAATACTACTACTACTACACACTACATTGCACAGTACTGCACGACACTTCACCACATGACACCACCCCACCCCACCCCACCCCATACCACACCACACCACACCACACACACACCACACCATACCACACCACACCACATCACACCACATCACACCACATCACACCACACCAAATCATCATGCCGTTTTTCTTCCTTAGTTTTTAATCCTAAGTGGGTTTTTTTCGGTTTTGTTTTGTTTTGTCTTTTTAAAAAAATATATGGGGCACGTGTTTTATGTAATTTGCCATACAGTATTTTTCCCCATAATGAAGATATTGGCTAAGTTTCTTACGCCGTTTACCAAATGTTATGATTTTTATGACTTATTTTTTGCTAGATGGTGGTGGATGATGTTTTCCAATGCTGAACTCTTATGTTCTCTTGTTTGCTACTTACCTATTGGCGTCTTTTTATAATCATCATCATCTGATTGTTTATTACTTATCTCAGTTCTCTCTCTCTCTCTCTCTCTCTCTCTCTCTCTCTCTCTCTCTCTCTCTTCTCTCTCTCCTCTCTCTCTCTCTGTGTGTGTGTGTGTATGTGTGTGTGTATGTGTGTGTGTATGTGTGTATGTGTGTGTGTGTGCTTTTTTGCTATTTTATTGTTGTCTTTATGCTGTTTTTTTCTTTTCATATTGTCTTCATGTTGTTGCTGTTAGTGTTTATTTTTTAGTAAGTTCTTTTTTTTTTTTATCCTATGTTATCCCTGATAAGGGTGTGGACTAGGTGTAAAAAGGAACATTAGATCTAGTGCTCATTCACTATCCTCGAAATAAAAAAAATGATTTGATTTGACACTACACCTCATCACACCAAACCACACACACCAAAATACGCTACACAACACTACACAAAACACAACACAACACAACACAACACAACACTACACTACACTGCACTGCACTGTACTGCACTGCACTACACTACACTATACTTCACGTCACCAACCCACACCACACCACACGACACTACACCACACTACCACACCAAACCACACCACACTACCACACCAAACCACACCACACCCCACTACAGTACACTACACTACGCTACGCTACACTACACAATGCGATAGAATAGAATACAATGTAATAGAATAGAAATAGAAAAGACTTGATCTACATTAATTTTCCATCCAATGCAACATGATACAATGAATAGAATACACACACACACACACACACACAGGGGGGGGGGGGGGGGGGGGGGGGGGGGGGGGGGGGATAGCCTAGTGGTCAGAACATTGCGCTCGCAATTTGACGACCTGAGTTCAATTCCTGCTGGAGGGGATTTTTCCTCTGGAGTTAACATCAGTGCTGACTCCACTCTCCCCAAAAGTCTTTCGGATGAGACTGCAAACCGAGACCCCGTGTGTGAACGCACGCAAAACATCTTGCGCACACGTTAAATCCTGTTCCGCTTTTCGTAAGAGTAGTCCATTGCGTGCGGGTGGGAACAGATGACAATATTTACACAACTGCATACACACCGGGACTGGCTGAAAAAAAGCACAGAAGTGCTTATCCCATTATCCTCGCTATAAAAGAATAAAATAAAAATTAAAAATAAACACACACACATAAACCACAAACACAATATTATACAATCTTTTTTCCAATAGTGCACACTATCTCAACACACCATCTCCCCCGTGGGAACACGGGGGGGGGGGGGGGGGGGGGGCTGTCATTATAAACACCATCCCCACCTTCTGGAAATTCTGTGCTAGGAAATTCCCTCTTTTCTATCCCTCTCTGTATCTGTTTATCTGCCTTGTTTCTTTTTTTTCCCTGTCACTTCCTTCTTGTCTATGTTCTGCCTTCTTGGTGGAAAAGGGTGAGTTCTGTTATTGTTGTTATTGTCAAATTATAGTCCTTTCCAGATTTCTCTGATATCAGGACTGTGGTCAGAAGCCAGAAAGTCAGAGGTCCCACGCTTGGGCAAGTTCTCCCACTTCAGCACCACGGGCCACCCCCAAAATGTCACAATTCTTAAAGCAACTTCACATCATCAACAGACAGGCATAGGGTGAGTTCAACGTCCTCATGGCAGTACAGCCTTCAGGGACAACCTGGTGTGGGTGCAAGCACTCAGGAAAAAGTCGGTTTAGTTGTTCCTCACAGGTGTTGGTATCAGGTCTTCCCTCTTGGTGCATCCCCCTACCTTTTGTCCAGGTAGACGTCAAAGGTAACAGTTCTCTTTCACACCTGTCAGATCCCCGGGGCTTCACACGTCAGGGGCTCAGCGGTAAGGTGAGGCACTTTTTCTCCTATGACCAGCCTGTGTGTGTGAGACAACAGCAGTGGCTGCCTGAGTCAGTGTTGAACAGAGAAGAACACATGTGAGGGTCAGGTGTGTCACACCCTGCGTCACTGCTGGAACTTGCCGACTTCTTGGAACAAACGGCCACATCAGAAAAAAAAAGCTAAGAGCACTGCTGAAATGGATGACAAAATTGACAAAACTGCATACACATGTGGACTGGATAGATCTATTAAAAAAAATTTTTAAAACGCACACGAAGGCTTGATCCATTTTCCTCGAAGTAAAAGAATAGAAAACATAAAAGACTAGAACATAAAATACATGGCACACAACACATAACAACAACGACAACAACAAAAAACAACAACGCTGACTATATCCTTGCTTCTCTCCTCATCTGAAACGCTCTCATCGGTGAAACTAATGGTAGAATGGAAGGGGGAGGGAAGGGGAGTGGAGGGGAAGTAGCCTAGTGGTTAGAGCGTGGTGTTTGTCATCAGACAGTAACACAAGGCAAAAAGATCGGATCTCTGCTAAAGTGCAGTGGACTTTCAGTTCAGGTTCACTACAGTGACGTTCACAATACAATGTGGGTGCTGACTCAAGAGATGGGAGGACACCATCAGCAATGGACAGGCCTAGAACAACAAAATTTCAGAAACGCAGAACAGAGAGAGGAATGGAGGGAACTGCTTGTCAAGTCTTCAGGGGTGCCCCCACGGTCACCAGACTAACGGATAGATAGATAGATAGATAGATAGATAGATAGATAGATAGATAGATAGATAGATAGATAGATAGATAGATAGACAAATAGACAGACAGACAGATAGATAGACAGATAGATAGATAGATAGATAGATAGATAGATAGATAGATAGATAGAGAGCTGACTCCACTCTCCCCAGAATCTATGCCCTTCGGGGGTCGGGGTAGCCAAGTGGTTAGAGCCTTGTGCTGGTGATCTAACAGGCCCAAGATCGAGCCACCATAGAGGCACCCGTTTTTAGGGGACTTTTACCCCTGGGGTTAACAGTAGTGCTGACTCCACTCCCCCTAAAAGTCTTTCAGGTGAGACTGTCAACCGAGACCCCTGTGTGGCCAATGCACGCAGGACATCTTTCCGCCTTTGGGAAGAGTAGGCCATTTCGTGCCTGTAGGATCAGATGACAAAATGTAAAAAAGACAACCCCCCAGCAAATGCACCCCCATTACATCCCCGCCCCCCTCAACAAAAAATTAATCAAACACACACACATACATAATTATATATATAGGTAAAGGTGCCCCATAACCTAGGCTGTCGTAGGGGAGCGAGGCATCAGAGACCTCAGCTTCTCTAGGGGCCAGCATGTTGAAGGCGGCGCCCATCTCCTCTCCCTTGTTGCTTTACCTTCCCTCACCCTAAAGAGGGCAGGTACCCATTTACAGATGGGTAAACTGGGGGCTGTGCTGAAGCCAGGGTGCACAAACGGTCACCCATCCAACTGGTCACCGCGCTCGACGCTGCTTAACTTGACTTGGGGAAATAATTATATGCGGGGGCGGGACAGCTAAATGGTCAGAACACTCGCATTCCCCAAGTCAAGTACCATAAATGGACAGATATATTCATGTCTGCACATAAGATAACTTGACAATAGAATTAGAGGTTGACCTATTCCCACAAAAATGATGATGATGACGATGATGATGATGATGACGACATCGATGATGATGACGAAGACGACGGCGATGATGACGTTGATGATGATGATGATGATGATGATGATGATGATGATAATAATAATAATGATGATAATAATAATAATAATAATAATAATAATAATAATATAATAATAATGATAATAATAATAATAATAATAATAATAATAATAACGATGATGATGATGATGATAGCAATAATCATAATGACAACAACATCAACAACAACAACAACAACAACAACAATAATAATGATGATGATGATGATGATGATGATGATGATGATGATGATGATAATAATAATAATAATAATAATAATAATAATAAATAATAATAATAATAATAATAATAATAATAATAATAGCAGCAGCAGCAGCAGCAATGAATAAAGATAATGATTTTTTTCGTTCCTCGGCTAGAGCCCCGAGCTTTGCCTGTGGTGAGATACTTTGCGTATGCAACTTGTTTTCCCCCACCGCTAATGTAGCTGCATTCCCACTAAGGGGATATACTGCTGCTGCTGTTGCTGCTGCTGCTGACGATGATGATGATGATGATGATGATGATGATGATGAACATCCCTACCTCTCATCCACAAGATTATACGCCGTTGTTACTCCAGCAAGATTCGAACCCATGACCCATAGAACCAGCGGTCACACGTTCAGTCTACTCTGCTATATCGCTGGTGTTGGTCTTTCTCTTTTCCTTTTTCTTCTTTTGTTTCTGTCTTCTTCTCTTCTTCTTCTCTTCTCTTTTTTCTCTTTCTTTGTCTACTTGTTTTTGCTTGTCTTCTTCTTTGTCTTCTTTCTTCTTCTTCTTCTTCTTTCTTCTTCTTCTTCTTCTTCAACGTTACGAACGGGGATGAAATTCACGGCAACCAGCAAAAGAGTCGTATTCCTGGCAAAGCCCTGAAAAAAATGAAACCACGCGTTCTGCGCCCCCCCCCCCCCCCCCAATCCCCGCCCACTAACACACACACACACACACAGACTAGGTCGGATGAGTAAAAAAGAAAAAAGTTCTGGCGCTGTACAGTGGAACTCTCACCCGACCAGCCTTGTGAACAGAAGACGGACACCATGAAAAATAATCTGCACTTAAATTTGACCTCATCTTTATCTCAGACATCGAAAATACATCGTATTAAAAACAATGAATACTCTACACAGCAACACCCCTACCCACCCACCCCACCTCAAACATTCACAGCTTTAAAAGTTCTTCAGCACCCCCCCCCCCCCCCCCCCCCCCCCCCCCCCCCCCCCGTGGTTTGGGGATACCACAACCCAACTACAGCACGCAATAAAAGTCAGTCTAGATCTATCTCCAATTACAAAAAAAAAACCACGCCAAAGTCCAATCATCTAATCAATCATCAATGAACGGGTAGTTTGGGGATACCCCAACCCAAGTAAACCACGCAATAAAAGCAGCGTAAAAGTGCAGCTATCCATCCACTTACTCCAGTCAGGAGGGGAAGAGAACAAGCCAATGATGGCGGCAGGGCGTGATGGGGGCCACTTAGCACAGAGCCTGCCACAAAAGGAGCGGCACCATTTGCCACTCTGCCTTTTGTCTTTTGCTTTGTGAATGGACCGCTCTTTTGTTTTCCCCCGCCCCCCCTTACCTCCTCCCCTCTCCTCCTCGAGGTCTCCTCTCCTTCACATTCACTGACGCACGCACGCGTGTACGCACTCTGCGAAACATGCACGCTTACAGACAGGAACTGTCACCTCCCTTTCCTCCCCCCCCCCCTCCCTCCCTCTCTGTGCTAACCCCCACGTTTGCCTCCTCTCTCACTACTTCCCCTTTAAGAGAGAGAGAGAGACAGAGACAGAGACAGAGAGACAGAGAGAGCACTGTGGAGTGACTGAGTGACTGACAAGCACGAGGAGGGGTAGGCCCTAGGTTGCGGCTACGAGGTTAGACGGGAGAGGAGACTTAACGCCATAGTTAAGACTATGATTGTCGATCACTGCGCCTGCGCCTACACAGTGGCTAACAACACGGCTTTGCCCATTTTGTCAGCTCTTTACTGTCCGCTTCTCCGGGCCTGTGGCATGATACGTCACTTACCTCCAAACAACCTGTCACTGTGCTGTTCGCCCTCCTCCCCCACAAACACCAATTCGTCGCCGTACTACCACCGGGCCTGCAGAGGGGCGGAGCGACTGTCAATCAAAGGCGGGGCTAACACTCCCTCCAGCCAATGGGAGAAGTGTAAGAGAGACAAGGAGAACCCGGAGTGGCTTTTGTGTGGTTTGTTTCACGGCTAAACTGCGACGAGCTGTCGTTTGATGGACACGGACAAACGGAACAAAACTCCTCTTTTGAACACGTGCTGACAGAAAGCAGCAAAGAGAGTGTCAAGGCAGTACAGCGAAGCTGGAGGAGAGAGAGCCACCACCCCCACCACCCCGCCCATTCACTTGTCAAAGTGGGTTGCTCTACTTGAGTCCTTGTACTTCATTGCTGCTGCTCCACTGTAGCCTACCGTGAGAAGCGTGCTGGTTGTCATCTGAATGTGACGGGACGGAGGACGCCTGTGTGTTTTCTTTTCCTCCCCAAGAACCACGGAGTACTTGCAACGTTGTATTGCGTGTGTCGTGGTAGGCTTTATCAGATAAAACAGTGAGTATTGTCACCTTTTCTTTCCCAGTTTGTCGCTGTGCTTTCCAGACAGAAAGAACTTTTTAAACAGCCCTGTTGTTCTCTCTCTTTCGCCCTGTCTGTCGTCTCTGTCTCCTTGTGTTCCCAATGAGAAGGCAGCATTGTCATCCGTGAACACTTGGTGGGCGGATAAAACCTGAGGGTAAGTAAGCCCTTGTTTTAAAAGGGTAAGACTTATTATTTATTTATTTTGTTACTTTTTCATCTCATTTTGCTTCTTTTTCTTCTTATTTCGTTGACATGATTATTCAAGTATGTATTATTTTGGTCATGTTGTAGGTAGATTGTAAGATCTACATTAAACTCAATATTTTTCGCACAAAATGTGGTCAAAATATCTAGGATTTAAAGATTCAACTGTGGGGATATATATGAATATATAATAATATATATAATATATATATAATATATATATATATATATATATATATATAACTAATCCACACTTATGAAGGATCAGCTTCACTTTCCTGAAAAGATTGTCTAATGATAGCATGTGGGTTTTTCCCTATAAAAATTATACACCAAACCACATCTTTACCCACATCAAGTCCACAAAGTAGCTCATTTAAACAAGCTCAGAATTCAGTGTGTTGATCAAAAACAACCTACCCCCCCCCCCCCCCCCAAAAGGGGTAAAATAATAGCGATCATTAACATGAAATACACAGAGAAGGTCAACTATCAAGGTTAGTGATCTGATCCTAAGCAAGCAGTAAGTAAGCTGCATGGGGTGTGACAGAGGTGACTGGTGTCCTTTACATATTATGATGATGAGATCCTGACTCTAGCAGACACAGAAAACCAAGTAGCCAGTAATGAAACTGACACAGGCACTTAGGTTTGGACCAGCCTAGCTGACTAACCCCCTCCTTCATGCTGTTAGGACATTCTTTTTTCTTTCCGCCTGCCTAACTTCTGTTCGTTGTTGTCAGTGTCCCTTCCTGAGATGGTTCCATTTTTTATGGGTTTTTTTTGGTTTTGTTTTTTCTTTACTTTGATTTCCAAGCTCAGAGATACAGGTTTCACATTGCACTTTATCGTGAATATGTGTGTGTGGGTGTGTGGTGTGTTGGGTATGGGTGTGTGTGTGTGTGCATTTTTTATCTTCTGCAATTCACCAGCCACCGCCATCGAGATTCGAAACCACGGTCTTATGTGCCCATAGAATTGAAGTGGAACAATTTTAACCACTGGTCTGTAGTTTTCCTCAATGTCTTCAAAATAAGGAGCCCATATTATTTTATCCCGACAAACCAGTGGAAAGTCAAGTTTCCCCTTAATTAAATTGAAGTACATTTGGTACAGTGGCTACTCTTTGCATCTAGATCTTCTCATGGCGTGATATGATAGAACACTTCACTCTTGTTGATAACAATAACATGTCGACTGAAGCATTACTACTCACTCCACTATAATATACGACTTAACCATTACTACCCCACTCTTAATAATATGACTACTCCACTCTTTATACTACCCGACTTAACCATTACTACTCCACTCTGTACGAAGATCGTCACACTGTAGGCAACTTATTTTTTGATATTTTATAGCGAGATAGTCTATATACCCCATAGGGTACGTACCCCTTATGGTCTAAGTTAGCTCTTTTTGTTAGGGCTGTGGGCCACCCTAAAAATAGTACAATACCACTCTTGAAGCAAGAAGTCTATGCAGGCATAATAGTATTTATGCTATGACCTAACAGAGAAGAGAGTAGGTTGTGCCGGTTTGGTAACTGGCAGTAAACTTTTGTGTAAATCGTCTTTGTTTTGATACATGTGAGAGGAACCGCCTTCTTTCCCTTTTGAATTTGTAGACAAAAGATTGGGGTTCGGCGCCGACTCTGACTGTTGTCACTAGCCTAGTTGTGCTCTTGATGTCTTGAGTGGTGTAGGGAGGTGTGTAGCACTGTGGTCTTTTGTTGTTGTTGTTAACACGTTGTTGTTGTTGCGTGTATGTGTGTGGGGAGAGAGGGGGAGGGGGGCGTATTAGGGCTTTGTAGTTTGTATACATGTGTGTGTGGTGAAGGGAGAGGGTTATTACAGGGTGGTGGTGGTTGTGTGTGTGTGTGTGTGTGTGTGTGTGTGTGTGGGTGTTTATTGGTGTTTTGTTGTTTTTTAGCTTTGTTGTTGTTGCGTATTGATATGTTTTTTGTTTGCTTTTCTGTTTGTTCCTGAAGCTACTGAACGGTGTGAGTACCTGTTTTAAGCTGGATAGTGTCGGAAGCGGTTTGATGATCGTAAGTGCTGTTTTGGATTTATTTTGATAGAGCTACCGGTTGTTGTTATTCAGATGTGTGTGTATATGTGTGTGTGTGTGTGAGTGAGTGTATGTGCGCGCGCGAGCGTGTGTTATGTGTTGTTTTTGCGTGTGTGTGGGCGCATTAATAACGAGCCGTGTTTTCATGTTTACAACATTATCTCATACACACACGCACGCACGCACACTCACACACACACACTCTTCCTACCCTCTTCCCCCCCCCCCTCCTTGCACCCCCTTCCTCACAGTGGTTGACAGCATGAAACACTAAAACGGGGAAAATGAGGACAGTTCGGAGTACTTAACAACCCCTCTTCCTATAAAAAAAAAACAAAAATTCCTCTTTTTACCCCCACCCCCCAAAACCCACCCACCCCCTGTTCCCAACCCCTGCCTCGCCCCCCTCCACACACACACACACACACACACACACACACGCACGCACGCACGCACGCACACACACACACACACACACACACACACACACACACCACACACACACACACACACACACACACACACACACAGCATACTTCCCACCCCAGAATTGGCAGAAAGGAAATTGGTAGTCCTCGCTGATCGCTGAGGCCATCGAGGTATTGAAAGGGTCGGGTGAGTGAGTGATAGGCTAGCCTACTTGTAGCACTGTATCCACTTTCAGGCAACTCTTGGGTTTACCTGTTTTAGTTTGGGAGAGAGAGAGAGGGGGGGGGGGGGGGGAGGGGGGAGGGGAGAGAGAGAGAGAGAGGGGGGGAGAGGGGAGAGGGGAGGAAGGGGGAGAAGAGAGAGAGAGAGAGGAGAGAGAGAAGAGGAGGAGAGAGAGAGAGAGAGAGGGGGTTAAGAGAGGCGTCTTGAAATCGAACAGAGAATCCGGGTGGTTTTGTTCGTTTGTTGCGTGTGGTGTGATGGGGGGGTAATTTTCAGTTTAACGTCTATTCACCCTTTAGTGGGTTTTAGAGGGTCGTGTGTCTGTGTGTGACTGTGTCTGTGATTGTTTCTGTTGATTGTGTCTATGGTGTCTTGCTTTAAGAGTTTTCAAAATTGGATGTTTGAGCCGAAAATCAATGGACTGTAGCCATTACTT
>CM060335.1:51045492-51065492 GCA_030674155.1 Stramonita haemastoma
TTACCTTCCCTCACCCTAAAGAGGGCAGGTACCCATTTACAGATGGGTAAACTGGGGGCTGTGCTGAAGCCAGGGTGCACAAACGGTCACCCATCCAACTGGTCACCGCGCTCGACGCTGCTTAACTTGACTTGGGGAAATAATTATATGCGGGGGCGGGACAGCTAAATGGTCAGAACACTCGCATTCCCCAAGTCAAGTACCATAAATGGACAGATATATTCATGTCTGCACATAAGATAACTTGACAATAGAATTAGAGGTTGACCTATTCCCACAAAAATGATGATGATGACGATGATGATGATGATGACGACATCGATGATGATGACGAAGACGACGGCGATGATGACGTTGATGATGATGATGATGATGATGATGATGATGATGATAATAATAATAATGATGATAATAATAATAATAATAATAATAATAATAATAATAATAATGATAATAATAATAATAATAATAATAATAATAATAAACGATGATGATGATGATGATAGCAATAATCATAATGACAACAACATCAACAACAACAACAACAACAACAACAATAATAATGATGATGATGATGATGATGATGATGATGATGATGATGATAATAATAATAATAATAATAATAAATAATAATAATAATAATAATAATAATAATAATAATAATAATAGCAGCAGCAGCAGCAGCAATGAATAAAGATAATGATTTTTTTCGTTCCTCGGCTAGAGCCCCGAGCTTTGCCTGTGGTGAGATACTTTGCGTATGCAACTTGTTTTCCCCCCACCGCTAATGTAGCTGCATTCCCACTAAGGGGATATACTGCTGCTGCTGTTGCTGCTGCTGCTGACGAATGATGATGATGATGATGATGATGATGATGATGAACATCCCTACCTCTCATCCACAAGATTATACGCCGTTGTTACTCCAGCAAGATTCGAACCCATGACCCATAGAACCAGCGGTCACACGTTCAGTCTACTCTGCTATATCGCTGGTGTTGGTCTTTCTCTTTTCCTTTTTCTTCTTTTGTTTCTGTCTTCTTCTTCTTCTTCTTCTTCTCTTTTTTCTCTTTCTTTGTCTACTTGTTTTTGCTTGTCTTCTTCTTTGTCTTCTTTCTTCTTCTTCTTCTTCTTTCTTCTTCTTCTTCTTCTTCAACGTTACGAACGGGGATGAAATTCACGGCAACCAGCAAAAGAGTCGTATTCCTGGCAAAGCCCTGAAAAAAATGAAACCACGCGTTCTGCGCCCCCCCCCCCCCCCCCCAATCCCCGCCCACTAACACACACACACACACACAGACTAGGTCGGATGAGTAAAAAAGAAAAAAGTTCTGGCGCTGTACAGTGGAACTCTCACCCGACCAGCCTTGTGAACAGAAGACGGACACCATGAAAAATAATCTGCACTTAAATTTGACCTCATCTTTATCTCAGACATCGAAAATACATCGTATTAAAAACAATGAATACTCTACACAGCAACACCCCTACCCACCCACCCCACCTCAAACATTCACAGCTTTAAAAGTTCTTCAGCACCCCCCCCCCCCCCCCCCCCCCCCCCCCCCCCCCCCCCCCCCCGTGGTTTGGGGATACCACAACCCAACTACAGCACGCAATAAAAGTCAGTCTAGATCTATCTCCAATTACAAAAAAAAACCACGCCAAAGTCCAATCATCTAATCAATCATCAATGAACGGGTAGTTTGGGGATACCCCAACCCAAGTAAACCACGCAATAAAAGCAGCGTAAAAGTGCAGCTATCCATCCACTTACTCCAGTCAGGAGGGGAAGAGAACAAGCCAATGATGGCGGCAGGGCGTGATGGGGGCCACTTAGCACAGAGCCTGCCACAAAAGGAGCGGCACCATTTGCCACTCTGCCTTTTGTCTTTTGCTTTGTGAATGGACCGCTCTTTTGTTTTCCCCGCCCCCCCTTACCTCCTCCCCTCTCCTCCTCGAGGTCTCCTCTCCTTCACATTCACTGACGCACGCACGCGTGTACGCACTCTGCGAAACATGCACGCTTACAGACAGGAACTGTCACCTCCCTTTCCTCCCCCCCCCCCTCCCTCCCTCTCTGTGCTAACCCCCACGTTTGCCTCCTCTCTCACTACTTCCCCTTTAAGAGAGAGAGAGAGACAGAGACAGAGACAGAGAGACAGAGAGAGCACTGTGGAGTGACTGAGTGACTGACAAGCACGAGGAGGGGTAGGCCCTAGGTTGCGGCTACGAGGTTAGACGGGAGAGGAGACTTAACGCCATAGTTAAGACTATGATTGTCGATCACTGCGCCTGCGCCTACACAGTGGCTAACAACACGGCTTTGCCCATTTTGTCAGCTCTTTACTGTCCGCTTCTCCGGGCCTGTGGCATGATACGTCACTTACCTCCAAACAACCTGTCACTGTGCTGTTCGCCCTCTCCCCCACAAACACCAATTCGTCGCCGTACTACCACCGGGCCTGCAGAGGGGCGGAGCGACTGTCAATCAAAGGCGGGGCTAACACTCCCTCCAGCCAATGGGAGAAGTGTAAGAGAGACAAGGAGAACCCGGAGTGGCTTTTGTGTGGTTTGTTTCACGGCTAAACTGCGACGAGCTGTCGTTTGATGGACACGGACAAACGGAACAAAACTCCTCTTTTGAACACGTGCTGACAGAAAGCAGCAAAGAGAGTGTCAAGGCAGTACAGCGAAGCTGGAGGAGAGAGAGCCACCACCCCCACCACCCCGCCCATTCACTTGTCAAAGTGGGTTGCTCTACTTGAGTCCTTGTACTTCATTGCTGCTGCTCCACTGTAGCCTACCGTGAGAAGCGTGCTGGTTGTCATCTGAATGTGACGGGACGGAGGACGCCTGTGTGTTTTCTTTTCCTCCCCAAGAACCACGGAGTACTTGCAACGTTGTATTGCGTGTGTCGTGGTAGGCTTTATCAGATAAAACAGTGAGTATTGTCACCTTTTCTTTCCCAGTTTGTCGCTGTGCTTTCCAGACAGAAAGAACTTTTTAAACAGCCCTGTTGTCTCTCTCTTTCGCCCTGTCTGTCGTCTCTGTCTCCTTGTGTTCCCAATGAGAAGGCAGCATTGTCATCCGTGAACACTTGGTGGGCGGATAAAACCTGAGGGTAAGTAAGCCCTTGTTGAAAAGGGTAAGACTTATTATTTATTTATTTTGTTACTTTTTCATCTCATTTTGCTTCTTTTTCTTCTTATTTCGTTGACATGATTATTCAAGTATGTATTATTTTGGTCATGTTGTAGGTAGATTGTAAGATCTACATTAAACTCAATATTTTTCGCACAAAATGTGGTCAAAATATCTAGGATTTAAAGATTCAACTGTGGGGATATATATGAATATATATATATATATATATATATATATATATATATATATATATATATATATATATATACTAATCCACACTTATGAAGGATCAGCTTCACTTTCCTGAAAAGATTGTCTAATGATAGCATGTGGGTTTTTCCCTATAAAAAATTATACACCAAACCACATCTTTACCCACATCAAGTCCACAAAGTAGCTCATTTAAACAAGCTCAGAATTCAGTGTGTTGATCAAAAACATACCTACCCCCCCCCCCCCCCAAAAGGGGTAAAATAATAGCGATCATTAACATGAAATACACAGAGAAGGTCAACTATCAAGGTTAGTGATCTGATCCTAAGCAAGCAGTAAGTAAGCTGCATGGGGTGTGACAGAGGTGACTGGTGTCCTTTACATATTATGATGATGAGATCCTGACTCTAGCAGACACAGAAAACCAAGTAGCCAGTAATGAAACTGACACAGGCACTTAGGTTTGGACCAGCCTAGCTGACTAACCCCTCCTTCATGCTGTTAGGACATTCTTTTTTCTTTCCGCCTGCCTAACTTCTGTTCGTTGTTGTCAGTGTCCCTTCCTGAGATGGTTCCATTTTTTATGGGTTTTTTTTGGTTTTGTTTTTCTTTTACTTTGATTTCCAAGCTCAGAGATACAGGTTTCACATTGCACTTTATCGTGAATATGTGTGTGTGGGTGTGTGGGTGTGTGGGTATGGGTGTGTGTGTGTGTGCATTTTTTATCTTCTGCAATTCACCAGCCACCGCCATCGAGATTCGAAACCACGGTCTTATGTGCCCATGAGATTGAAGTGGAACAATTTTAACCACTGGTCTGTAGTTTTCCTCAATGTCTTCAAAATAAGGAGCCCATATTATTTTTATCCCGACAAACCAGTGGAAAGTCAAGTTTCCCCTTAATTAAATTGAAGTACATTTGGTACAGTGGCTACTCTTTGCATCTAGATCTTCTCATGGCGTGATATGATAGAACACTTCACTCTTGTTGATAACAATAACATGTCGACTGAAGCATTACTACTCACTCCACTATAATATATCGACTTAACCATTACTACCCCACTCTTAATAATATGACTACTCCACTCTTTATACTATCGACTTAACCATTACTACTCCACTCTGTACGAAGATCGTCACACTGTAGGCAACTTATTTTTTGATATTTTATAGCGGAGATAGTCTATATACCCCATAGGGGTACGTACCCCTTATGGTCTAAGTTAGCTCTTTTTGTTAGGGCTGTGGGCCACCCTAAAAATAGTACAATACCACTCTTGAAGCAAGAAGTCTATGCAGGCATAATAGTATTTATGCTATGACCTAACAGAGAAGAGAGTAGGTTGTGCCGGTTTGGTAACTGGCAGTAAACTTTTGTGTAAATCGTCTTTGTTTTGATACATGTGAGAGGAACCGCCTTCTTTCCCTTTTGAATTTGTAGACAAAAGATTGTGGTTCGGCGCCGACTCTGACTGTTGTCACTAGCCTAGTGTGCTCTTGATGTCTTGAGTGGTGTAGGGAGGTGTGTAGCACTGTGGTCTTTTGTTGTTGTTGTTAACACGTTGTTGTTGTTGCGTGTATGTGTGTGGGGAGAGAGGGGGAGGGGGGCGTATTAGGGCTTTGTAGTTTGTATACATGTGTGTGTGGTGAAGGGAGAGGGTTATTACAGGGTGGTGGTGGTTGTGTGTGTGTGTGTGTGTGTGTGTGTGTGTGTGTGTGGTGTTTATTGGTGTTTTGTTGTTTTTAGCTTTGTTGTTGTTGCGTATTGATATGTTTTTGTTTGCTTTTCTGTTTGTTCCTGAAGCTACTGAACGGTGTGAGTACCTGTTTTAAGCTGGATAGTGTCGGAAGCGTTGATGATCGTAAGTGCTGTTTTGGATTTATTTTGATAGAGCTACCGGTTGTTGTTATTCAGATGTGTGTGTATATGTGTGTGTGTGTGTGAGTGAGTGTATGTGCGCGCGCGAGCGTGTGTTATGTGTTGTTGTGCGTGTGTGTGGGCGCATTAATAACGAGCCGTGTTTTCATGTTTACAACATTATCTCATACACACACGCACGCACGCACACTCACACACACACACTCTTCCTACCCTCTTCCCCCCCCCCTCCTTGCACCCCCTTCCTCACAGTGGTTGACAGCATGAAACACTAAACGGGGAAAATGAGGACAGTTCGGAGTACTTAACAACCCCTCTTCCTATAAAAAACAAAAATTCCTCTTTTTACCCCCACCCCCCAAAACCCACCCACCCCCTGTTCCCAACCCCTGCCTCGCCCCCCTCCACACACACACACACACACACACACACACACACGCACGCACGCACGCACGCACACACACACACACACACACACACACACACACACACACACACACACACACACACACACACACAACGCATACTTCCCACCCCAGTATTGGCAGAAGAGGACTTGGTAGTCCTCGCTGATCGCTGAGGCCATCGAGGTATTGAAAGGGTCGGGTGGAGTGAGTGATAGGCTAGGCCTACTTGTAGCACTGTATCCACTTTCAGGCAACTCTTTGGGTTTACCTGTTTTAGTTTGGGAGAGAGAGAGGGGGGGGGGGGGGGGGGAGGGAGAGAGAGAGAGAGGGGGGGGGGAGAGGGGGAGGAGAGAGAGAGAGAGAGAGAGAGAGAGAGAGAGAGAGAGAGAGAGAGAGAGAGAGAGAGAGAGAGAGAGAGAGAGAGGCGTTAAGAGAGGCGTCTTGAATCGAGACAGAGATCCGTGGTGGTTGTGTTCGTTGTGTGTGCGTGTGTGTGTGGATGGGGGGTATCTTCAGTTTAACGTCTATTCACATTTAGTGATTTTAGAGGGTCTGTGTGTCTGTGTGTGACTGTGTCTGTGATTGTGTCTGTGATTGTGTCTATGGTGTCTTGCTTTATGAGTTTATCAAAATTGGATGTTGAGCCGAAAATCAATGGACTGTAGCCATTACTTTTTTTTTTCTTTATCTGTTATCCCACCCTTAGTCCCTATCCCTGCCCCCACCCCACTCCACCCCGCCCCACCCCACCCCACCCTGACAAGCAAAAAATGACCGCACGAACGCAAAAAAAAGACCGCACGAACGCAAAAAAAGAGACCGCACGAAGGCGGCACTACAAAATGATAACCCACAGGGCGATGGCCTAATCAGGGGTCATTGCTCGTTGTGGTGGTTGTGCACTGGATGCATGGAGCATTGATTGGATTGGGGAGGAGGGCCGTAAAGTTAAATGTGCGGTATGGCCTGAGGGCCGTAAAAGGTAGGCCTATCTATCTATCTATAGACACTACTACAGCCCTGGTAAAGGGATCAAATAAACATGATGCACTGTCTCTCTCTTATTAACAACCCGCTGCGTTTGAGTGCGCGAGCCATTCGCTCAAGTTTAACCCCCACCCCACCCTACCACTCTCCCCTCCCCAGTCCCCCTATCCCCCAACCCACACAGGTTTGAAGTGATGATGAAAGGAATAGAAACAACCTTTTTTTAAAAAATATTTCTTTTGGCGTAACAGCTTCGGCGAAAAGGGTTTGCTGTGGGTGTTATATATAGTTATATATATAACTATATACATATTATATATATATATATATATATATATATATATATATATATATATATATATATATATATGTGTGTGTGTGTGTGTGTGTGTGTGTGTGTAAAAATATAAACACATTATAGGCAGGACGTTGTTCCGACAGCTATATATAATATACTATGTGCTTTGCTTTTGATGATAATGATGATCGCTGTTGGGGTCGATGGGCGGAAGTGTGAGAGTTTTCTACCAACTCCCTGCGACAAACAGGATGAAAAGTGTGGCATGCAGTGATAGCCTAGTGCAGGGTAGGGGGGGTAGGGGGGCTGGAGTTGTTGGATCAAATTGAATAGAGCATTTAACTTGTGTTTCATCAATTAACATTTAAAGAGAGAGAGAGAGAGAGAGAGAGAGAGAGAGAGAGAGAGAGAGAGAGAGAGAGAGAGAGAGAGAGAGAGATTCTGAGGTCTCTAGATACAGAAAACTTTTTAGAAGAGGGGTTCAACTTGCTTGGAGAAGGGTGAGAAATTGTCACAAAATTTCAGGTCCAATTGTGTGCAGGCCTGCTTTCCCTCTTTCTGACAGGCATATATATATATATATATATATATATATATATATATATATATATATATATATATATATATATATATATATATATATATATATCCACCCTGGAACTGCCTGTGTGGAGAATGAGTCATTAATTAATGTATGTGTACACAGTACCTGTGTGGGGGCCAGCTGGAAGTGGGTATATCATGCCTAATCATATACTATAGTATACATATATATATATATATATATATATATATATATATATATATATATATATATATATATATATATAGTCTATGCCCTGTGTGTGTGTGTGTAGTTACTTTATGAAAAATAACCCTTTTAATGTGCACAACAAAAGAGCTTAAAAATTCTCTTCCATGAAAAACATGATTTTTGAGAAGGAGTAAGTCATTATATACACAATTTTGATGAAGAAATAAAAAGAAAAGAGACGGACAGAAAATGGTACCCTGAAATTTAGGGGTGTGGAATGTATCAGATGTAGGCAGGCCTATGTCTCCATCATGCCCGTCTGTAAAAAAAAATATTTCATTTTATTTCATACATTAAAGTCGTGGCAGATTTCTCTGCTGAAATTTGGGCTGCATGCTCTCTGGGGCAGACTGGAGGGTTGCTTGCCACAAGAGCAGCCGCCCCCCCCCTCCCCCCCCCCCCCCCCCCCCCCCCCCCCTTTCATTTTTTTTCCTTTTCTTTTTCTGTCTGCACCTGTGTTTGTTTCTCTATCAAAGTGGCTTTTTTTTTCTACAGAATTTGGCCAGGGATAACCCTCTTGTTGCCCTGTTGTTTTTTATGTGTGCACTAGATAATTTTTCTGTAACACACTGACCTGGTTTATCATTTCATCCTAAAACTAGTAAAAGACTAGCACCCAGGTCACAACTTATGGCCTAAAGGAAGTGGGAAAAGTTGGGGGCCCAAAAGGGGATGAAACCAGTGACTGGACTTTTCACTCTGTAGGCAGGCCTGTGACCTCTAGACAACTAGACCACCTGTGCTCTTTGTGGAGAGATAAGTTGGAAAGGGTGCTACTACTAACAATCTTATTTTTATTTTCATGTTTTGTCAGTCAACCCGCCCCCCCCCCCAAAAAAAAAAGACAAAAAAGAAAAGAAAAGCAGTACAATACAATGCAATCCTATGCAATACATAAGGTAAAGGTAAAAGGTAAAGGTGTCCCATAGCCTGTGTGGTCGTAAGGGAGCAGAGTAAGGTGTCAGAGACCCCAGCCTCTCTAGGGGCCAGCATGTTGAGGGCGGGGCCTATCTCCTCTCCCTCGCTACTTTACCTTCCCCGACCCTAAAGAGGGCAGGTACCCATTTACAGCTGGATGACAGTACTGTAGCCAAGGCATGTGCAAACCGGCACCTATCCAGCACCTATCCAACACAATGCCTTCCGCCCTCGAGTACTCTGACAACTGAGCTATCCCGCCCCGCCCCGCCCTCCCCCCAATATACAGTAGCTAAAGGCCAAAAGGGTAAGCAAGTTTTGTCTGAAACTCCTCTCTTTCTCTCTCTCTCACACACACAACACAATACACACACACATGCAGAGAGAGACAGAAAGAGAGAACTTCCGCCCAAAGTCAATGCCAAAGTCAAAGTTGAGGTTGATGGTTGTTGTTATAGTGACTACAGTGTGAATTACAACAAGGGCCAGAGCAGCCCCTTTGTAGGCGTGGTCAACCAGCTGTGCTATAGACCTTGCAGCACAGGACAGGACAGGACAGTGAAACTGTGTCTTAGTTGTTGTGATTAAAGTAACGGGCCCAGAGTGGAAGGGGAAATTGGGCTCAGGGGTTTCAAGGCGGAAGAGGAAATTTCGACTGTAGGGAAATTTCAAATTTCCCTGTATTTCGGTGATTTCCACTGGAGTAGGAAATTTCCCGATGTAAGGACTGGACTGTATACCTTAGATCTCTCCTTCCCTGTTGATACAGGAGGCCAGGTGTAAGTAACTGTGACTAGTCCTACAGTTAGTTTGGAGGCTTGGTATTACCTTTGAAAACTTCGGAATGCATTGTCTTCTTTGGTTTATTTATTACAACACATGGGGACGGGATAGCTCAGTGGGCAGAGCACTGGCTTTCCCCAGTCAAGTTAAGCGTGGTTGCCAATTGGATGGGTGATTGGATGGGTGATGTTTGCCAGCCTTGGCTCAAATAAGGAAGGCGAGTTCTAAAGCATACAGTCGGGATGTGTACAGGTACAGTCCCTACATCGGAAATTTCCGATTTCCAATTTCCACTGGGGCGTTACTTTAACCACAACATTTAAGGCACAGTCTCATTACCCTGTCCTGTGTAGTTTTAAAAGAGTGAGTTTCATCTCATCTGTTGCTTCCACAATTTGTCACATTTTTGGGGTGGCCCGAGGTGCTGAGGTGCTGAAGTGGGAGAACTTGTGGGACCTCCGACCTTCTGGCTTCTGACTACAGTCCTGATATCGGAGAAATGTGGAAAGGACTATAATTCCACCAAAACAAACAAGTCCTGTGTTGTGCTGTGCTGTGCTGCAGGGTCTACAGTACAAGGAGCTGGTTGACCACTCCTAAAAAGGGGCTGCTTTGGTCCTTGCAGTGTTGTACAGTTCCCCCAGTTCACCCAGCTGTAAATGGGTACCTGCCCTCTTTAGGGTCAGGGAAGGTAAAGCAGTGAGGGAGAGGAGATGGGCACTGCCCTCAACATGCTGGCCCCTAGAGAGGCTGAGGACTGATACCTTGCTCCCCTACAACCACATAGGTTGTGGGACACCTTTACCTTTATTACACACACACATTGTAGGTTTGTCTTCATGTAGCCTACACTATGTGTGGTAAGACAGTAAACTCTACCACAGACAGACCTTGTAGGTTAACCCTTAATTAAAGCCTATACAACTGCTCCAGCACTTACTATAGACAGGTTTATACTGGGAAAGTGTTCTGTCATTGTCTCCTGGCCCCTCTCACCACCTCCTTTCCTCTCCTTCTTCTACAGTCTACCTCTAGGCCCCACAGGCCTACCTTTTTTTTTCTTTCAGTAGAATCATAGTCCTTTCCAGCAGAAGCTGATATCAGGACTTGCAGCCATGAACCATGAAGTCGGAGATCCCACCTCAGCACCTCGGGCCACCCCAAATATCTTGTATTTTATGAAGCAACAAGTTGAGATGAAACTCACTCTTCTAGCCTTATAATGACAAAGGGCAGGGGTGTGGAAGTAGGCGTGGTAGTAGGTAGTTGTAGGCGTGGTAGTTCACTAGTCCTGTTGTAGCAATTTAGAAAGTTGACAAACACAGCACTGCTAGGCCAATAGCCTACTCGTTCAGCAGAAACAGGAGTGGCCAAATTACTGTGTAACAAAGACTTGTAGGTGGTGGGTGAAAGCTACTCTGTGTGAACTCTGTGTGTGTGTGTGAGAGAGAGAGAGGGAGAGAGAGAGAGGGAGAGGGGGGGGGGGGGGGAGAGAGGGAGAGAGAGAGAGAGAGAAATTATGCCTTGTACACGTGTTGTTGTTTCATTGGGGGTATTGTTAACTCTTGATTTCAACCAACAGTTCGTAGGGAATTGGCCATTATTCTATATGCTGCACACACAGGTGAAAAACAGGCTTCTGATTTTCATGGACCTATAATAATCTTTAAAGTTGCTGATCTGATATCAGAGCAATCTGGAAAGGACTATAATTTGACTAAAACAAGATGAAATATAGAGTGGTGATGGTTGATTGGTGGTTCCTAAATTGGACACCTCCCTTAGGGCCTTAATAGTAATACAATCAAACCCAAATCTTTGAAGTCAGGGTTATGGTCCTGAAGGTGACATAGGCAGGTTAAAGATGGTAAACATGACTCTGTGTGTGTGTGTGTGTGTGTGTGTGGAATGTAGGACAAATGTCACAGGAAAAAAATCACAGACAAAAGTCACAAATTGGAGTAGGAAAAAAAGTCACAGGAAAAAAGTCACAATCAGGTCAAACAAAACCAAGTAAAATCTAGTTCAAGTCAACAACTATTTATTTCATCTGAGCAGGATAAAAGCCAATGTCATAGATTCAAGATAGTCAGTAAAAGATTTTTAAAACTGCGACAATACCAGTCTAGCTCCTCTAGCTATATCAGTATATGCAGACCCCACTCATATACATCAATTAAGATTAGCTCCCTCTCTCTCTCTCTATCTCTCTCTCTCTCTCTCTCTCTCACACACACACACACACACACACTTTTTGTTGTAGCTATAGCTTAGTATAAAAAAGAAATGATGATAAAGATACTAGTCTAAGAACTTTTGCCATTGCATGTTTTTGGTGCTGAAAAGTTGTGACAAACTGCATCAGCGCACTTTGTCACAACTTGGAACTGAAGTCAAAAAGTTGACCAAAATGTATGAGGAGCTTCTAAAATGCTGAAGTAGTGAATTTTATGGAACTTACATTGATTAAAGCTATGTTGTTGTTGTTGTTGTTTTACATGGTGGGGAGGGGGGGGGTCGCAAACGTAGTTCGTGGTAATTTACAAGGAACTGTGTCCACAACTGTGTTGAGAGTTCATCCCTGATTACCGCGAACTGTGTTGCTACATGGAACTGTGTCAGAACACTATCTCTTCTCCCTTGCTGCTTTACCTTCCCTGGCCCTAAAAAGAGGGCAGGTACCCCTGTACACCTGTCACTGGCTTTATGTGTAGCACAGCAAAATGATGAAATCTTAAAAGTTCCTGCTTTCTTTTTAAGGGGATGGGGGGGGGGGGGGGGGGGGGGGGGGGGGCGTGCTCACGAGAAATCCTGCATTTTCTATTGAATCTGATGGATCTGGTTTACTTGTATCTGAAAGTAGGCTAGCTATGAGGAATGAGTGGGCTATTATTTATAGTGGCATCAAGTTTCCGTGGGTATTTCTGTGGGTATATATCTCGGCACACCCAGCCCATCTGAAATTAATTTCATGTACCCACCCCCACAGTGGGTGGTGGGGCGAGGCCTTTCAACTGGTTTTTTTTCTACTAAGTCATGAATTGAAGTCTGCAGCTTTGAGCACATGACCCGAAGATCCTGAAAACTGATGAAAGAGAATCGCACATGCAGTCCCTGTTTCTTTCTTTCCTTTTTTTCCCCCCTTTTCTTTTTCTTTTGATCTTTTTTTGTTGTTGTTGTTCTTCAGCTTAGAGTTTCCAGGTTCACCATTGAGGGTGATTTTTTTGTGTGTATACGACCAGTTTGGGTTTTTTTTTTTTTTTCTCTCTCTTTTTTTTTTTTTTAGCCCACAATGAAATGATGAAGGCAGCCACATTCTGACTTCGGGGATGTATGCCGGTGTGTTCGTGTTTCTGTAACCCACCGAGCATGAATGACGGGATCTTTAACAAGCATATTTGATCTTCAGCATGTGTGTATGTATATGGTTATACACGAAGGGAATTAAGGCACTGGCAGATCTGCACTTGAAGTTGACCAGGGAGATAATAACAAAAAATCCCCTATCCTTAATTCACCAGACCCCGCTGAGATTGGAACCCATGACTTCATGGACCCTTGGGAGTGAAGTTGAGGGGTCTTGAGCACTGTACTGTAGCCTGTTTCAACTTTGGAACTGAAGTGTGTGTTGGTTTTAATTGTTTGGTTTGGTTTTAGTTGTTTGGTAGTTTTTTTACATCTCCCCCCCCCCCTCTGTTTGTTTTGTTCTATTGTTTTTGTTGGTTTTCACACACACACACACACACACACACACACACACACACACACACACACACACACACACACACACACCCTTTTAAATGCGCAAAGTCACTACACTGCAGGGCTTGAAACAGATTAAAAAAAAAAAAAATTACACTGAGACAGACAGACCGACCAGAAACAAACGTAACAGTTGGCTGACCAGTGGGCTTTCATATTTTTTTTATGCAGTGACTAAATAGTGTGTTTTCTATTTTTATAACTGCAGTTGATAGCTTTGTGCGTGTTTTATTTATTTATTTATTTATTTATTTATCTAGACTCTATTTATTTATTTAATCTTTTATATCGAGGATAATGGAATAAGCATTCATATGCTTTTTTTTTATATCCAGTCCTAGTGTGTATGTAGTCTTCTAAGTGTCATCTGTTCCCACCGGCACACGATGGCCTACTCTTACGAAAAGCCGAACAGGATTTAACGTGAGAACAAGATGTTCTGCGTGCGTTCGCACACGTGTGTGTGTGTGTGTGTGTGTGTGTGTGTGTGTGTGTGTGTGTGTGTGTGTGTGTGTGTGTGTGTGTGTGTACAAACAAATATTTTTTTAGGCAAGCTGATGAAAAAAAAAAAAACGGTTTAGAACTAGATCTTGATCTGTGTTTTTTTGTTTGTGTTTTGTTGGGGTTTTTTGTGTGTGTGTGTTTTTTTTTTTTTTGGGGGGGGGGTGTTTTGAATGCCTAGTTTGTACATTTGAAAAATGAATATATATATGAATATATATATACATATATATATATATATATATATATATATATATTCATTTTTTAAATGTACAAACTAGACCTAATATATATATATATATATATATATATATATATATATATATATATATATATATATATATATATATATGCATGCCATCAAATAATTACTATCAGCAGCTGCAAAAAGATGACCTGACATAGGTCTAATCAGAGAGTGGTTCAAATCAAAATTTGAATCCATATATAAGTGTGTGTGTGTGTGTGTGTGTGTGTGTGTGTGTGTGTGTGTGTGTGTGTGTGTGTGTAAACTCTTTTTTTCCCCTTATGCTCCCCAGTGACATATTATCAGTTGTAGCCATTTAAATACTTTTTTACACTTAATCTTTTAATATTTTAATTACATTCTTTAAATAATCTATTGACACTTGATTTTTTTTTGATAATCCTTTTACACTTACAAACGCGTAGGACAAAACTATAAGATCTATAAAAAAAATTTTTTTTAAATAAACTAAAAAAAAAAAAACCCACTTCAGCACAAAACCACGGTGAAAGACGATGAAAAAGAAAAGTGTTAAAACCTGTTTCGTTATTTGGAAGAGTAGGCCATTGTGTGCTCGCGGGAACGGGTGACAAATTGCATAAAACTGCATACACACGGGGACTGAAGTAGTAAGTGCTTATTCCGTTCTCCACGAAATAAAAGAATAGATTATATATATATATATATATATATATATATATATATATATATATATATATATATATATATATATATATATATATTATAATAAAATAAATAAAAGTGAAGACATGATAAAGTGTACAACTTGTAAAATCACAGGGTCAGCATTTAATGTTTGTGTGTGTTTTTCTCTTTTGTTTGTTTTTGTTTAATCTTTTTGTTTAGTATATTGCTCTTTTTTTCAATCTTGATTTATTTATCATTTTGTGTCCTATTTGGGTTGCAACATACTTGGCTAGCTGTTCTTTCTTTACTAATTTCATCTGTTTATCTATTAAGCGATCAAATTTTGTCTATTTTTTGTTGTTGTTTTTGTGTGAACTAGAGCCGATAACAGGCAAGTGCAATGGTATTGCAATACAATACAATACAATACAATACAATGCAATACAATACAAGTCATATTCATCTTACGCAAACTACATTCAGGTATTTACAGACAAAAATGGAAACAAAAAAACTGAGAGAAAAAAAACTTAAACTCTCAACACTAAAAAGGCTTCTAACACCCCCACCCCCATACACCCCCGAAATGCACTCTTGAGTTCCTGTTCGCGTGTTATTTAAAATAATAAGATGAAAGCCAATGAATGGTGAAGAGAATGAGGGAGAAAATAACAATAACAGGTGGGGTTTTTTTTAGACGACGTATTACAGCTCAGGTGCTAATAATCCATTTCATCCAACGCTCAGACGGCAACTATTGTTGTCTGTCATATGAGTGAAAACATATTTGTATGCATGCATTGTGCTGCTGCCATTAATTAAACGTCTGACAAGTCAGGCTCAGAGCATCACACCTCAGCATGGCAGAGAAACATTATGTCTGAAATCTTTCTGAGGGAAAAGGCAAAGAGAATGGGACCATGAAGGCAGAAAATAGACAAGAACGAGGTGACAGGAGATAAAAAAAAAGAAGGAAGAAGGCAGGAACAAGGAGAGGGATAGAAAAGAGGGAATTGCTAGCACAGAATTTGGAAATGCTACTGCCAGGTCCCCTGGCATCCCCCACACAGCGGGGGTGGGGGGGGGGGGGGGTGATCATGAGGTGTGTGTATCATTGTATGGTGTACAGGATTTAGACTCTGTAGCTCAGTAGAGGACGGGATAGCTCAGTGGTCAGAGCACCCGCTTTCCCCAATCCATTGTTAAGCAGCATTAAGCGTGGTTACCGATTGGATGGGTGACCGTTTGCGCACCTTGGCTTTAGTACAGTCCACCAGTTTCCCCAGCTGTAAATGGGTGCCTGCCCTCTTTAGGGTCAGGGAAGGTAAAGCAGCAGGGAGAGGAGATGGGCGCCGCCCTCAATATGCTGGCCCCTGGAGAAGCTGAGGTCTCTGATGCCTCGCTCTCCTACGATCACATAGGTTGAAGGACACCTTTCCTGTACCTTTTTACCAAAAGCGTTAGTGAGATTAAACTAAATATAAGCTATTGTGAATTGTGGAAGTGCCAGAACCTGGGGAGGGGTCAGTATATCATATATGGGTGACTAGGGGACCAGGAAGGGAAGGTACACTACGCAACACACACACACACCCACACACACGCACCCCCCCCCCCCCCACACACACCCCACACACACACAAACACAACACAACACAACACACAACAACACACCACAACACAACACACCCCCGCACCCACCCCCCCACCCACACAACACCCACCACCACTACCACACATCCTCCACAAAACCCCCCAAAAACCCCAACCTCCTATTAATCATCATGTTCTCCTCCTCTCTGTCTCCCTCCCACACCCATCAGTGCTGGCATCAGAAGTGACCCACGAGCCTCGCGGAGGCCTGATGGCGGCGCCCTTACCGCTACACCTGGCAGAGAGGGGAGGGGGGCTGACAGTGCCGCTGCCTCCTCCCCCCCATCACCACCAGGACCGCACCCTGAACGTGCCTCTGCCTCCTCACCTTCCAGCTTCAGCTTCACCAGCAGGCGTTACCCAGGACAGGGCCAGCTCTGCAGGATCCGCCAGCGTGACTGTGTCCCTGGGCTCTCAGGAGCGAGGGGTGGGGGCAGGAGGGATCTTCGGCTACCACCGCTCTCACAGTCGGGGCTCTTCCAGCCCCAGCCCCAGCCCGACCAGCCCCGGCAGGGTTGTGGAGGCGCGGGGAAGTGTAGGGGTGGGGGTAGGGGTAGGGGGGACCACTCCGGTGAGGAGTGGTCTCCCCCCAGAGTTGGCGGTTTCCCGCGTGTCGGTGACGTCACCTCGCCTGTCTGCCGGGGAGAGGGGGGCCGTGTCTTCGGTTCCCTCCCCTCGCCTCTCAGTGGCCTCCCCTCCCGGCCCCCCCTCCTCCTCCACCTCCTCCCCGCGCAGACCTCTCTCCCCTTCCCCTGTCGTCGTCTTCTCCTCCTCCTCCTCCCACCACCCCCATCACCCCCACCATCCCCACTACCACCTGTCGGCAGCCACCTCGCCCCTCCTCTCCACCGCCACCACAACCAGTTCCCCGCCCCACCCCCTCCACCACCCTCACCATCCCCACTACCACCCCCACCACCCCCTGTCCACCTCGGCGCACCATCTCCCGGCGACAACGTCGCCGCACCTGACGACCTCCACCAGCAACACAAGCAGCAACAGCCGCACGCCCAGCCCGGGGTCGGTGTCGCGGGGCAGTCTGTCCCCAGGGGGCGGGGGCAGCTCGGGGCTGTCGGTCAGCAAGTCCAGCGAGTCGTCGTCGCCGCAGCACGTGAAGCGGCCCATGAACGCCTTCATGGTGTGGTCGCGCGGCCAGCGCCGCAAGATGGCGCAGGAGAACCCCAAGATGCACAACTCGGAGATCTCCAAACGCCTGGGCGCGGAGTGGAAGCTGCTGAGCGAGGGCGAGAAGCGGCCCTTCATCGACGAGGCCAAGCGGCTGAGAGCCCTGCACATGAAGGAGCACCCCGACTACAAGTACCGGCCTCGCCGCAAGCCCAAGAACTGCAGCAGCGGCGGCGGCAAGAAGGACCGCTACCCGTACGCCATGCACCCGCACCACCCGCTGATGAACGTGATGCCGTCCATGGCGCAGCTGCAGTCGTCGTTCTCGCCGGGCAGTCACCAGAGCGAGCTCTTCAACATGAACCTGACGGCGGCAGCGGCGGCGGAGAAAGCGCGGCATCTGTTCCCGCCCACGCCGACCAGTAGTGCTCTATACAACTCGGCCCTGGACCAACTGGCCCTCATGCAGGCCGCCTCCAAGCTGGAGTCTCACCACATGCTGGCCGCGGCAGCCAACCTCCGCAGCCCCGAGCTCAACCTCTACCCGCACGCTTACCGCTTCGGCGGTCACCCGGCAGGCTCCCTCTCCGCGGCCACCCTGCTCCCTTCCGTGGCGGCTGCCCAGGCCGCTTCCGCGGGGTTGTCCGGGGCGCAGCCGTTAGTGGCGGTGCCCTACCCCCTGCCCCCTCCTCCTCCTGGGTATCTGACCCCCACCACGGCTCCGGAGGCTTCCCGGCTTGCTGCCTATGTGCTGGTGAACCCTGAGGACTCCATCAGGCCACCCGCCTACTGACGCTCTGCCGCAGTTCTGGGGATGACAGACACAACCTAGTGTGGGTGAAAACGATATTTTTTCCTCTTTTTTTTTTTTCTCTTCCAGGATTTCAGGGGGTGAAAAAGAAAAGGTGGACGCTTGTACCTTTTTTCCTTCCTGTGTGTGTGTGTGTGTGTGTGTGTGTGTGTGTGTGTGTGTGTGTGTGTGTGTGTGTGTGTGTGTGTGTGTGAACTCCCAAGTTTGGTAGTGCCATAATGATATATTTTTTGCATGTGATTTTCTTTTTTGGTTTTGTTTACATTCTCTCTCTCTCTCTCTCTCTCTCTCTCTCTCTCTCTCTCTCTCTCTCTCTCTCTCTCTCTCTGCTCATGGTAGGGTGATAATAATACAACATGGTGACTGTGCAGACTGAAAGTAAGGGCTTGCCCTGCTAAAAACTCACCGCCATTGCATACATACCTGACCCTGCCCTCTGTCTCCTGGAACCCAAAGCTTTGGGAGCTGTAGTGCAAAGGTCGATTGTACGACTAGAGTGCAGATGTACTATTGTATATAACTATACACCGAACGTGTTTCTTTTTTGGAGCAGGCTGAGCCTTTAGTTTCAGGCCCCGATCAGGATTGTATTGAGTTGATCTGAAGGGCCCTGACAGTGGTGTGTGTGTGTGTGTGGTGTGTGTGTGTGTGTGTGTGTGTGTGTGTGTGTGTGTGTGTGTGTGTGATGTGTGTGTGTGTGTGTGTGTGTGTGTGTGTGTGTGAGAGAGAGAGAGAGAGAGAGAGAGGTTTGTGGATCTTGTTGTGTGTGTGCATATAACCTTTGTACTAATGAGATTGTGTGCGTTTCTGTTTGCATTATTATTATTTTTTTTATACTTTTGTTTGCATTTATGATAATGAATTTTTGTGTGTGTGAGTCAGCTGTATGCTTCATAATGTGAGGGTGGCATATGATATACCCATGTGTGTGTTATAAATATGTGTGTGTGTATGCCAGATCTTTTATATATTAGTGCGATGTGTTGTGATTTGATCCAAGTTTAGAATTAGAATGGAAATTGGACAGCTCTTCTTTCTTTCGGCTATTGCAGGGCTGCACATTGGACACGAGGCCGCAACAGCAGACACGTGGTGAAAGTCTGGAAGTTGACTTCTGACCCCAAGCTAGGGCTAGGCCCCTAGTGGCACTTTGTTTTCCGCTTTCTTCACTGTCATTAAACACCCCCCCCCCTATCTCCCCTTTTAATTGAAACGTTTTTCCTTTAAAAACTTCCTCTTTAACCCCCCCCCCCCCACCTCTCCCTCTTTCTCTCCCCTCCCTCTTTCTGTCTTCAGGGCTGAGTGACACGGTACAGGAGATGAGAAAGACTTGGCTTAGAAGTGTGTGTTGGGTAAGCACCCTCTCTCTTACTGGTGTTATATCTCTCTCTCTCTCTCTGTCTCTGTCTGTCTGTCTGTCTGTCTGTCTGTCTGTCTGTCTGTCTCTCTCTCTCTCTCTCTCTCTCTCTCTCTCTCTCTCTCTCTCTCTCTCTCTCTCTCTCTCTCTCTCTCTCTGTGACGATGACTTGAGTTTAAAAGAATGTTTATCAAAGATTCAGCACACGCACACACACAGACATGTTAGCCTAGATACAAAGTGGTTTTGTGCCTATTCTGTGAGGAAGCTATTAGGCCTAAGTAGCGTGTAGCAAAGAACAGTATGTCTGATTATCATTATAATTGTTGTTATTATCATTATTATTGTAACTATCATTAGTTTTATCGTTATTACCATTATTATCGTCAATATCATTTTTACTAGATTACTTACCAGTATCATCATGATCACTTCTCTTTATACTGG
>CM060335.1:51067992-51072992 GCA_030674155.1 Stramonita haemastoma
AAGATATTACATTTTTCTGAAGAAAAGAAAATATATAGATAACATTTGTGAAGTAGGTTTGTTTTTTTATGTCAACTTTTGTCAAACACTTTGATCTAAGTTGGAGATGAAAGACAAAATACCTGCAAGAACCAAGAGGACACAAGGCAGGACTTTGAACTTCTTCAAGCCAGTAACCAGATCCTGCGCATTTCAGTTTGTTACACACATGGTGTGAAGACAGCCCCGTTACAGGGGAAAACAACAGGGCTCAAGAACTGAATTTAAAAAAAAAAAACATTAAAAAATGTAATGTTGATTTGGACATCTTTATGTGCGATATTTCAAGGGGGGGGAAAACTGTGCTGATGATAACAAAAAATGGCTGCGTAAAAAAAAACAAAAAACCTAACTCCACACAATTGATTGCCGTGTTTTATCTAGTTCGTGTTGACTTGTATTGGGTTTCCACTGGTTTGAAACTAATGACAACATTTTAAACTATTAGTGATAAAGACGCTGGACTGTGGCACTGTTTGTGGACAGAAACTAATGACCATTTGGAAATGATGGAAATGCTCTGCCTGCAAATGAGGATGCGGTGAAATGAATGATGGGGGACGTTAATGCTTTTCAATTTTCTGATGTCAATGACAAGAAGTTTGACTAGTTTAGAAACTTGGCTCAAGTTGGACATTGTTGATGTTCAAAACACAGTCCTGTACATGATTATTGTACTGGAGTTACTCCACGAAATTGTTAATTTTGAAATGTAAATGACCACCAACCCTAAAAAAAAAATTGAATTCCTAAAGGTTCAGTGTGAGTTTGAGATAGTCAAAGGAAATGAATGTACACAGTTTTTGGTAAATGGTTTAAATAGATCTTTATTTTTAAAAAAAGATGATTAAAACACACACACACAATAAAAAGCAAATAGCTTATGGCATGCATGAAACAAAAGCACGTTTAACTCATTTAGCTTGGCAGGTATTAAGCATAATCAATTCATCCTAATAACTAAGTAGAGCTCTCCAAAAATCATTTTTATAGCCAATAATTAAGATGCTTCCTTTGTGTTTGTTGCAATCATGTTCATAATTATTGAAAACCAGATAAAGACTGATGACTTTAACTCAATGCAA
Source organism: Stramonita haemastoma (assembly GCA_030674155.1). Lineage (NCBI taxonomy): Eukaryota > Metazoa > Mollusca > Gastropoda > Neogastropoda > Muricidae > Stramonita > Stramonita haemastoma. The sequence continues at coordinate 51,069,117 of CM060335.1, forward strand.
ACAAGAATGTACACATTAAGACTTGTATTGGTGAAAAAGAGGATTTTTTAACACATGGGCTTTTTGTCAACAAAAGGTGAAATTAATCCACGAGAAAAAAAGCGGGAGAAAAGAAAAATTACACATGTTTGAAAAACCGCCTATAATTCATCCACTGAGTGTATGCGTATTGAGACAAGCAGCCAGTTCAAATGTAGCAACTGTTGTTATTATCATTATTATTATTACTTGTAGCAGTAGCAGTAGAAGAATCTTGTAGTAGTTGCATTGTTGGGGTTTGTGGGCTGTTTTGTTGTTGTTGGGTGTTTTTTTGTTTGTTTTTTATTTTGAACAGGGAAATACTGAATTTCTTGAGTTTTGTTTTCGTACTTATCACTAACAGAAATGGCAAGGAGAGTGTGTTTTGGTTGTCTTGTTGTTTGTTGCTGTTGTTGATGTTGTTTTGTATGATCGATGGTATTTTGAGGTGTTTTTTTCGCTTTGTTCTATATATTTGTTTGGGTTTTGTCTTGTTTTTTTTTGTTTTTTGTTTGTTCGTTTGTTGTTGTTTGTTTTTTGTTGTTTTGTTTTGTTTGTTGTTGTTTGTTTTGTTTTGTTTTGTTTGTTGTTTTTTTTGGGGGGCGGAGGTGTAGACACTAGACTCTATACAAGTACATTAACCTTTTAAAAAAAAGTGTTTATCTGTCCAAAACTAAAGTTAAATAGGGTCACCAAAAAAGAAAAAAAAATCACTACAAGGGAGAGCTAAAAAAAAAATAAATTTTTTTTTAGTGTAGAGAGAAAAAAAGAAAACAAAAGTATAAGTCTGTGGGAAAGAGAGAGACGCCTGCTAGTTCTTAGGCCTAAGGCATCTATGATGTTCGTGAAAACAAAAAGCATTTGATAACTAGATCTACCACGCTGTGCAAGTGGGCTTTTCTTTCTTTCTTTTCTTTCTTCATTTTGAAACAATTCTTCACAACTTCAGTGAAGGATCATTTTTTCTTCTGCAATTAACAAATGTTAATTGCATCAACAAATGTGGTAAAACGTTTTTCTTAAGATAGGGGGGAGGGGGGGGGGGCTTATTTCATTTTATGTTATATTCATTCTTTTTTATCTTTTTTAATTGTAGGGGTACAGGGGCTGGAGATGTGTTATTTCATCGTGGAGATTTTGTTTTGATCGTTGCTAAAGATGTGTCTTTAAAAAATCACTACAAGGGAGAGCTAAAAAAAAGTGGGCTTTTTTTTTTTAGTGTAGAGAAATCAAAAGAAAACAAAAGTATTATAGTCCAACCAAAACAAAACCCACACAAAAAAATAACTCATCCTCGACCCCCCTCCCGCCTTTAAAAAAAAGACAACGAAGAAAAGAAACAAGAAACAAACCTACCAAAAATCAATTTGAATGTTAGGACTTATATAGACAAAGATCATTTTCTATGACTTTTAAAAGTACCCCGAAATTGATCTACTCACTGTAACAGCATAGAAAATAATATAGCAAACCAGTAAATAATATCACAGCTGAAAAAAAAGTGTGGGGTTTTTTGTGTTTTTTTTTTCCAAATCTGCCTTTTACGTCGAGGGCCGGGTACGATGTATAGCTCTATATAATCCTTAGGGGATTTCATTATAATTATATGTAGTATCAGTGTTTTTCTTTTTTTTTTGGGGGGGGGGGAGGGGGTGTCAAATAGAACTGTGTAAAACACCCTACAGATGACTCGCTGTACTGGAACGCTCCATGTAGAAATCATTAAATTTAGTAAACACGTTCATCTCTTCTGGTTGGTATTTTTTCTGTTTTTTCTATGTAGTAGTAAAAAACGACATTCAGTCTCTCCCCCTCCCCCCCACCCCCTGCTCATTGTTTGTTTTTTATGTTTACTTTTTTTTTTTTTTTTTTAGCCAGCAGAACGGATCTAAAACGGGAGAAAACTCAGAACTTAGATTTTTTTCTTTGTTCATTTGTTGCTCTTTTGTCTTTTGTTGTTTTTTTAAACAAATAATCTTCTTTAGCTAGCAAATGTTCCAAGCAAAATAGGCTGACATCATTAATAATAATTATTTTGCAGGGTTTGAGGTTGTGTAGATGAACATTTTGTGTTGGTAGTGACTTTCCTTTAGAGCAACAAGAAAGGGAGTATTAAAAAAAAAAAAAAAAGGTAGGCTGTGTGTGTGTGTGTTTGGGGGGAGAGGGATTAATCTTTCGATTATTTTTGTTTGCTTGTTTTTTTGTTGTTGTTTTTTTTTTTAGTAACATATGTCCCTAAATATACAACACTCATAAATCATGCACTCATCCACAGTTTAAATGTTAGAGCTACATTAAAAAAAAAATCCTCTCTCTCTCTCTCTCTCTCTCTCTCTCTCTCTCTCTCTCTCTCTCTCTCTCTCTCTCTCTCTTTTGTTCCCCTCCTGTCCCTCTCTCTCTCTTGTTCTTGTTCTTTTTTTTTCTTTGCTTATGTTTATTTCTTTAGAGGGCGGGGTAGGGGGGCTGTGGCACTCACAAATTATTTTCTTGTTCTTTTCATGTTTGTTATGGTTCTCTATCGTTTGAAATCTTCCGGTTCTGAAGAATGGAGCAAAAGGATCGATTCTACTCTGTTCTATTCTATTCTATTCTCTATGACATAATACTCTGCCGTGTTTTTTATTTTATATTATTTATTTATTTGTTTTTGTGAGAAGAAACTTGCAAGGTTTGTTGAAGTGTCTGTCTGCCTTTGCGCGCTCAAAACTCGCAGGCGCAGGAAACGGGCCAATCTGTTTAACGGTTTCTCTCTTCTCTCTCTCTCTCTCTCTCTCTCTCTCTTCTCTCTCTCTCTCTCTCTCTCTCTCTCTCTCTCTCTCTTTCGTTCCCCCTTTTTTAGGAGAGGGTGTTGGCGGGGGGTGGGGGTGGGGAGAAAGAAAAAGAGATGGCCAGAGAAAGGGGCAAGGGTGTGGAGGAGGGAGGGGTCATAAGAAGAAAGAAAGCAGGCAGGCAGACGGACAAGAAGAAGGAAGGAAGGAAGGAGAGCGCCTTTTTACTTCTCGGCATATTAGATTGCATGTTTTGACAAACTGTGCCCCCCAAAAAGAAAAAGTTGTTTTCGTGGGGGCTCCGCTGTGTGTGTGTGTGTGTGTGTGTGTGTGTGTGTGTGTGTGTGTGTGTGTGTGTGTGTGTGTGGTGTTGCACGTGCGGGACTTATTACTCGTTTGTGGGGGGTTGTCTCTCCCTTTTGACAAGTGCTACAGTCCCCTCCCTCCCTCTCTCTCTCTCTCTCTCTCTCTCTCTCTCTCTCTCTCTCTCTCTCTCTCTCTCTCTCTCTCTCTCTCTTTTTAGGGTTTCTTTTTTTTTTTTTTTTTTGCCGACACGGGATTTTTTTGGGTCTAAAATGAAACAGGAAATAAAAATGTTGTGGGTAGGGTACTAATCGATCAATTAGTCAGTCAATTAATCAATCTATAAATCAGTCAATCAGTCGATCAATCAGTCAATCAATCAATCACTTAAGTTAATGATAACAAACAAAGGGATATTCGCGTTGTAAGTTATATATATATTTTTTAAAATCTTCCTGTACACGAGTAGATGTAGGTTACAATCTAACAAATAAAATCCAACCCCCCAAAACTAACCCCAAGTAAATATCACGAACTTACAGAAAGAAAACCTGTGACTTGATAGAAATTCATACGACAGTAGCATAGAACACCCCCCCCCCAAAAAAAAAAAAAAAAAAAAAAAAACCCAACTTTTTTTTCTTCTATTTTTTTTCAAAAGCGGTCACCTGTTCGGTCTGTACTATGCAGTATACGTGGCAAAAAAGAACAGAAAAAAAGCAAAAGCAAAAAGGCTTAGATCCATATCAATAAAGGATCACACTTCTACTGTCTGTCTGTCTGTCTG
>CM060335.1:51077992-51087992 GCA_030674155.1 Stramonita haemastoma
GGAGGTTGATATAAGCCGATGGATAATATTTGGATCGATATTGAATACATAAATAAATAAATAGGGAAATAACTGAATAAATAACACACTTCAAATAAGCCAGAAGAGCTCTACATCTCTTCTTCAAGGAAATAAGAGAGTTGATATATAAAAATTAAGAGAATATACTTGTATAATATATATACATATATCTATATATATGTATATATCTATATATATATATCTATATATATATCTATATATATATCTATATATATCTATATATATATCTATATATATATCTTGCTGATTTTTTTCTTCTCATTCTTCGGTTCTCTGAGGGGAGATTTTGTTTTGTGTACTCCTCCTTTTTTTGTGTGGGTTTTTTTTTGGCTTTTAAATGTTGTGTGTGTGTGTACATCCGTTTTTACCCACCATTAGCCCAACGTAGCCGCATTCCGACTTCGGGTTTTCTTTTGTTGTTAATTTAAAAAAAAGGCTACACAAAGCAGGACAAAGCTAGCAAACAAAAAGAAGGAGCAGAGCATCTGAAGACTGAGGCGTGGCATCATTGATAGTAGCCCTCTGTTTTTTTCTTCTTTTTTTCTTACAAAATGAAAAAGACAAACGACAGCAAACATATCACACACATACACATACACACACATACACACACACAACCACCACCCACACACCACACCACACACCACACACACACCAACCACACCACAACACCACACCACACGCACACCACACCACACCACACCAACACCCACAGCATACACACACCACACTACAAACACACACACTCGCACACGCACAACCCCACACCACACCACACACACACACACCACACCACAACACACCACACGCACACGCACACTCACAACACACACTCACACACACCACACACACACACACACAACACACACACACACACACAACAACACACACACAAACAACACACACACACACCACACACACACAACACACCACAAACAACACCAACACACACACACACACACACACACACACACACACACAACACACACACACTGAGGGAGTCAGCATAAACTAACTTGAGTTGAGGGGATTTTTGTTTTGTTTAGTTTCTTGGCTAGCGGTGGCAGATTTGTTCCCCAAAGGAGAGATTTTGCCTGTGCCACCGTTTTTACCCTCTTTTTTATATTCTTTTATTCTTTTATATCGAGGATAATGGAATAAGCTCTCTTGTGCTTTTTTACATCCAGTCCCCGTGTGTATGCAGTTTTGTAAATGTAATCTGTTCCCACCGGCACACAATGGCCCACACTTACGAAAAGCGGAACAGGATTTAATGTGTGCGCAAGATGTTCTGCGTGGGTGCACACACGGGCCTCGGTTTATAGTCTCATCTGAAGAACTTTTGGGGAGAGTGGAGTCAGCACTGATGTTAACTCCAGGAGAAAAATCTCCTCGACCGGGAATCGAACACGTGTCATCAAATTGCCAGCGCAATGTTCTAACCACTAGGCTATCCGTCCCCCTCACACGAATGTAGCCGCATTTTGACTTCGGGGAGAGAAGAGGAGAATAGCTGAGGTATAGAAAGGGACATGGTGGCATATTTACACAAACACCTCACTTTTGATTAAGCCTCCGAGTTCTTGGTGAGGAAGGAAAACGAAAAAACCAAACCAAACAAAAGAAGAAAAAAACGATAGGCGGACAGACAGACAGACAGACAGACAGACAGACAGACAGACAGACAGACAGACAGATAGATAGATAGATAGATAGATAGATAGATAGATAGATAGATAGATGGATAGATGGATAGATGGATAGATAGATGGTACTAGAGGGGGATGTAAATGGCAACGTTCTGGCGGCTCCTGCGACGGCACTGGAACCATTCGTATGGGCGATTTACTTTTCAATGGACCATTCCAGTGACGTGGGCAGGGGGGAGGGGGGTCTGCTGCGTGCGTGACAGCTTGCCCTCCATACTTACTTACCCAGGCTTTATGTTCTAGAGACTAGAGCGCAACTCCATGGTCTTCTGAGACTGACAGATGCTTACTACTACTACTACTACTACTACTACTACTACTACTACTACTACTACTACTACTACTACTACTGCTACTGCTGCTGCTGCTGCTGCTGCTGCTGCTGCTACTACTACTACTACTACTACTACTACTACTACTGCTGCTGCTGCTGCTGCTGCTGCTGCTGCTGCTGCTCCTACTGCTCCTACTACTACTACTACTACTACTACTACTACTACTACTACTACTACTACTACTACTACTACTACTAGGCGGAAAAGTCTGGGTCGGAGTGTGCGGTGGTTTGAATCCCGTTTGGCCCGAAACTTTTCCCCATCCATTAGACCATGAGTGGTGGTCTGGGCCCTAGTCTTTCGGATGAGACCATAAACCGAGGTCCATGTATTACAGATCAATTGTTTTTTTGCTGCCTCCTCTTCTGTGACGTCTTCACATCATTATTTCGCCACGTAAAAGAACCCACGGCAACAAGGGGGTTGTCCCTGGCAAAATTCTGTAGAAAAAAGCCACTCTGATAGGGAAACATAATTATACAGTTGCAGGCAGGAAAAAAAACCAATGGATCTATAGGCCCTGCTCCTGTGGTGACGCCTCTTCCCAGGAAGGGCAGCCCGAATTTTCAGGCTGAGAAATCTACTGTGACATAAAATGGTATAAAGTAAACTTTTAAAAATAAAATACATCTTCTACTATTACAACTTTTACTTCATCTACTACTACTACTACTACTACTACTACTACTACTACTACTACTACTACTACTACTACTACTACTACGTACTATGTACTATGTATGTATGTGTGTGTATGTGTGTATGTATGTATGTATGTATGTATGTATGTATGTATGTATGTATGTATGTATGTATGTATGTATGTATGTATGTATGTATGTATGTATGTATGTATGTATGTATGTATATGTGTTGGAGATATAGGGGAAAGGGTTTGTTTTAGTCCAATTATAGTCCTTTCCAGAAACCTCTGATATCAGGACTGTAGTGAGAAGCCAGAAAGTCAGAGGTCCCACGCATCTGCAAGTTCTCCCACGTCAGCACCTCAAAAATGTGACAAATTGTAGGTCAGATGAGATGAGACTCACATCAATTAGGGGAAAGGGCAAGACTGTAGTAGGACTTCAGGCACTCCACAACTCAAGTGGTATTGGTGCTATAGTAAGGCCAGGCAGGGGTGCTATAGTAACCCAATTTATTGTTTCATTTCCCACAACATAACACCAACACACACAAAGATCCATCCTGCAGACCTAGCTAATAAAGGCAATGAAAAACAAAAGCCCACCCACCAGCCCTGGGGCTATGGTAGGTCTATAGGCCTACCTGTCTCTGAGTTTACCACGATACACTGACATGTCAAAAGTCTCAGGCCCCATGAAAACAATGGCCACGTAAGGACTGGACCTTTGCCTTTCTTCAAAGAAAGCCTCAAGTAACCACGGAACAACAAAGGAAAAGTCCAGACAACAACCTCAGGTACACAAGAACTTGTACCAACCACCTGTAACATTCTTTGAAGAGAAGGAGGGGGGGGGGGGGGTTGTAGTTCAAACTTTATAGTGTGTAAAGTGCACACTATAACACATGTATGTATGTACCTACGTACGTGTTGTGTGTGTGTGTGTGTGTGTGTGTGCTTTAAACGTACATCAAAATGGAGGTGACACACTATACTAAAAAAAAAAAAAGCAGTATGAAGGTGAATATACTTATGTAAGTGAAATTAGTCCATAACTATTATCATAATGCAAGTGTTGTGAGAATTTCATTTTATTTTATTTTATACCACTTTATGTCACAGCAGATTTCTCTGCGTGAAATTCGGGCTGCTCTCCCCGGGAGAGCGCGTGGCCACAAGTGCAGCGCCTACCCATTATTTTTTTCTCCTCAGGGATGGTGTCTAAACACGACACCTGTGTGCATGTTGGTTTAAAAAAAAATTGTCATCTGCTCCTACCGGCACACGATGGCCTGTTCTTCCGAAAGGCGGAACGGGGTTTTAACGTGTGCGCAAGATGTTCTGCATGCGTTCGCACACCTACGGGCCTCGGTTTATAGTCTCACCCGAAGCCTTCCAATAGGGCATAAGGACAGAGAGAAAATGGTGACAAGAAATGGTGAAACTTGTCAAATCTCTGAAGATGATTGAAACATTGCACTCTACTAGATCAGCCGCCGCTGCAGTCTAGTGGTTAGGGCGTTGGACTCGTAATCTAAAGGTTGTGGGTTCGATCCCAGCTTTCGACTATGGCGTTGTTCCCTTGGAAAAGGCACTTTACGGCTATTTTCTCACCCCACCCAGGTGTAAAAGGGGTACCAACCTCGTGTTGGGGGTTAACCCTGCGATAGACTGGCGTCCTATCCAGGGGGGAGTCTATGACTCTCAGTTGCTTAACGCCACAGAAACCGGGATAAGCACCGGCCTGATGAGCCTTAGGCTCGGGACAGACTTCAACTCTACTAGATCTAGGTGTCCAAAGGAATGGGATATAGTCTAGTGGTCAGAACATTGCGCTCACAATTTGACGACCTGGGTTCGATTCGCTGTGGAGGGGATATTTCGACTGGAGTTAACATCTGTACTGACTCCACTCCCCCCAAAAGTCCTTGGATGAGACTGTAACGCAGGCAGAAAATCTTGAGCACACCTTAAATCCTGTTCCGCTATTCGTAGGAGTAGGCCATCGTGTGACGGTGGGAACAGATGACATTTACAAAACTACATACACACCGGACTGGATTTAGAAAAGAATATGAATGATTATTCCATCATCCTTGCTATAAAAGAATACTTTTTTTTTTAAATAAGGAAAGTAAAGGTAAAGGTATTCCCATAACCTATGTGGTCGTTAGGGGGGTTGGGTTGGGGGGGAGATGTCAGAGACCTCAGCTTCTCTAGGGACCAGCATATTGAGGGTGGCACCCATCTCCTCTCCCTGGATGCTTTACCTTCCCTGACCCTATAGAGGGCAGGTACCCATTTACAGCTTCACTAGGTCTCTACAGTCATTTGGATGAGAACATAAACTGAGGCCCCGTGTGCCAACGCACGCAGAACATATTGTGCACGCGCCGTTCCGCCTTTCGGAAGAGCAGGCCATCGTGAGCCGGTAGGAGCGGATGACAAAATTATGAAAACCAGCATGCACACAGGTGTTGTGTTAAGACACCATCCCTCAGGAAAAATCGGGGAGTTGGAGTCCCAGGGCGGCTCGGGGCTGTATATGGCAACGTTCTGGTGACTCCTGCGACGGTACTGGAACCATTCATATGGGTCATTGCCTTTCCAATGGATCATTCCAGTGGCGTGGAAAGGGGAGGTCTGCTGCATGGGTAACAGCTTGCCCTCCATACTTACCCAGGCTTTGCGCTCCATAGACTTAGAGCACAACTCCATAGTCTTTCGAGACTGATGGGTGCCTGCTATATATATATATATATATATATATATATATATATATATATATATATATATATATATATATATATATATATATATATATATATATATATATATATACCGTAAAATCCCTAGCATACGCCCACCCCCCCTGTGCACTGATTTAGGGCAAAATTGGGGGTTGGGCGTTTGCTAGGGATAGACCCCTTTGCACAAAGTAATTTTTGTGCTCAATTGTGTAATTGAGTGAATACAACCCCCGAAAGCATGCAAGTTAAGTCGTGTGAGTAGAAGTGAAGGAAAATAGAAAAAAAGGACTTTGAGGCAAAGAAGGCCAACGAGTTCCATTGCTTTCCCGTTGTAGGTCCTTGTTTCGCAATACCCTGCCTTCAGATCTTTCATCTTCCAGATATCGCAGCACACCTTGGTGGACATGTTCAGATCTAACTGCTGGTTCTTTAGACTGTTTCCGGTTTTGTTTGTCTTTTCGGTACTGCTGTTCAAGTCTATCTCTGTTTTCCCTCCATTCCCTGATCCTCTTCCTATCCACAGAAAATTTACAGGCACACTCCGAAACATTCCCACCTGCTTCGTTATCCAGATACTGGAGGGCTTCCAATATGAAAGATACAGTGTAAGACTGTGGCTTCAGCATTTTGCAAAAATGGTACAGAGAGATTCAAGAACCAACTTCCGGCCATCAGGAAGCGTGGTCAAAGTACCAGTGCGTCACTGACAGACAAAAGACATCAGTGAAAAAAGCATGCCGTAATTTTAATTCACTTTGTTGGGGATGGGTGGGAGTGAGGAGAGGGGACAAAGAATAAGAAAAAAGAAAAGAAACACGAAAAGGTAAAGAAAGGGAAAACGATGACTTTCAGAATGGTCTGCACAAATTCTAGTGAAAGTGAGCATAGTCTCTTTGAAAAAAGCAGGGTGGGCGTTTGGTAGGTAGTTACCCCTGTGCACAACTTTTGGCCCAAAGTGTGGGGTGGGCGTTTGCTAGATGGTGGGCTTATGCTAGGGATTTTACCATATATATATATATATATATAAAATAAGGGGGCCGGTATAGCTAAGTGGTCAGAGCACTCGCTGTCCCAAAGTCAAGCAGCATTGAGCGTTGTTACCAATTGGATGGGTGACCCTTTGGGCGTCTTGGCTTCAGTACAGTCCCCCAGTTCACCCGGCTGTCAATGGGTACCTGCCCTCTTTAGGTCAGGGAAGGTAAAGCAGCGAGGGAGAGGAGATAGGCGCCGGTGCGCCCTCAATATGCTGGCACCTAGAGAAGCTGAGGTCTCTGATACCTCGCTCCACTAGGACCACATGTTATGGGACACCTTTACGGTTACCATAAATATATTTATGGGTTCTTTTGACATGGACAAGCCTGTAAGCACACGAAGAAGAATTGCGAAGAAGAAGAAGAAGAATTGCGAAGAAGAAGAAGAATGCCAAGAAGAAGAAGAATTGCGAAAAAGAAGAAGAATTGCCAAGAATTGCGAAGAATTGCGAGAAGAAGAAGAAGAAGAAGAAGAAGAAGAAGAAGAAGAAGAAGAAGAAGAAGAAGAAGAAGAAGAAGAAGAAGAAGAAAGTGTAGCCATTATTCAAATAACCCAGGTACATCGTGAAAGAGAAATGTATTGTGAAGATAGACTGAGCCCCTAAGTAAGTAAGCCAGTTGTAGAAATATTCATCTACAATGATCGCTTTTCTCCAAAATTGTATTTCTTATCCATTAGGTTCATTTGTGGGAGATTTTTGTTGTTGTATTTTCAATAATAATGATATACGAGTTTTGTGCCTGAGAGGCCTGTCCTCTTCTATTGCATGTTTTCTCAACAGATTTCTTTTGTTGAGATCTTGAAATAATTATGTGTTCAGAGTCTCGAGATGTTAGGGATATTGTTTTGTTTTGGGTTGTGTTTTTTGTTTGGTGTGTGTGTGTGTGTGTGTGTGTGTGTGTGTGTGTGTGTGTGTGTGTGTGTGTGTGTGTGTGTTGTGTGTGTGTGTGTGTATTTATTTATTCTTTTATATTGAGGGTAATGGAATAAGCACTCATATGCTTTTTACATCTAGTCCCCGTGTGTATGCCGTTTTGTAAATTTCATCTGTTCCCACCTGCACATGATGGCCTACTTTTACGAAAAGCGGAACAGGATTTAAAGTGTGTGCAAGATGTTCTGCATGCTTCACACACAGGAGGCCTGGGTTTATAGTCTCATACAAGGACTAGAGAGAGAGAGAGAGAGAGAGAGAGAGAGAGAGAGAGAGAGAGAGAGAGAGAGAGAGAGAGAGAGAGAGAGAGAGAGAGAGAGAGAGAGAGAGAACAGAGACAAGAAGAGAGAGAGAGAGAGAGAGAGAGAGAGAGAGGTTTAGCAGCTGTGTTGCATCTAATCTAGAACCCATCAGAAAAAAATATAAGAGTTGAAAACACAGGCTAACAAGAGGAAGAAGAACAGAGAAATCATCAGTTCAAAGGAAAAAAAAAATCAAGGCCCAAAACAGAAAGCCAATGAAGAAACATGAGAACAGATGGGATCAGGAATATGCACACTCTTTTCCTCTGCTTTCACTTTTTCATTTCTTAACCTTTTTGATGGGTAGAACAGCAAAGGGTACAACTAGTAGGGGGTCAGTTGCATAGGTACCGGTTTGCCCTCCATACTTACTTATCCAGGCTTTTCCTCTTAAGACTAGAGGGCAACTCCATAGTCTTCCGAGACTGATGGGTGCCTAATACTGCTACTACTAAAATGGTAAAGGTGTTCACATAACCTGTGGGTGGCTGTGGAGCAAGATGTCTTTATTTATTTATTTATTTATTTATTCTTTTATATCAAGGATAATAGGATAAGCACTCTTGTGCTTTTTTCATCCAGTCCCTGTGTGTATGCAGTTTTGTGAATATTGTCATCTGTTCCAACAGGCACATAATGGCCTACTCTTACCAAAAGCGAACAGGATATAACTGTGCCAAGATGTTCTGCTTGCGATCACACACAGCCTCGGTTTATAGTCTCATCCAAAAGACTTTTTGGGGAGAGTGGAGTCAGCATTGATGTTAACTTCAGGGGGGAAATTCCCTCAAATGGGAAGGGAATTGAACTCTGGTTGTCAAATTGCATGTCAAACTGCAGAGCCCAATGTACTGACCATTAGGCTATGGCCATAGTAAACTGGCTTTTTGCCCACCTGGGTGAAAAATCCTACCAGGTTAATTGCTGGGTGCTGTCACTGATGAGGGCTGTGTGTGGCCATAGTAGAACCCCAGTATTTTTAACCCATTGTTTTGACTTTGTGCAAAACGTGCCTTTGCCAGGTTTGAGGGAATAGAAAATAGTCAAGAAAAACTTTTTTTGGGTACAGATTAATTGCTTCAAAATTTCTGACTACACAAACTAGTAAATTGACCCTTCCGATTACATTCCAGTGGTTTTAATAAAAGTTTTGTTGGGGGGGGGGGGGGGGGGGGGATTTTACATAAAACACTTTTTATGTGGAACTACTTTCTCTCAATTTGGCCTGGGCCCTGGGGCAGAGTTTCAGTCGCAGTCAGCCTCGTTTTGGGGTCACTTGCAGTTTCAGGGTGACACTCCTTATTTCCCTTGACGACATTCTCAGAAAGAGCTGTCAAACTCCAGAAAGCTTGGTATACTATGGCCACTTTGACAGACCCCTTCTACCCATAAGGAGACAACAGCCTTAAGGCTATGGCTAGTAAACCCACCTGTGAAAAATCCCAAGAGCATCACTGATGAGGGCTAGCTGTCAGTGAGGGGTGTGCTGGCCATAGTAGAGTTGACCATGGTTGACTTTCCAGCAAAACATCAGTTTGGGGGTTGACAGAAAGGAAAATAGTCAAGAAAAAACTTATTTCTAGTACAAAGTAATTGCTTCAAAATTTCTGACTGCAAAAACTAGTAAATTGACCCTTCCGATTACATTGATACAGTGGCTTTGATAAACGTTTTGTGAGGGAATTTTACATAAAACCACTTTTCTATGTCAAATTATTTTCTGTCCATTTCATGTGGGGGGCTGGGGCGGAGTTTCAGTTGCCCTGTCAGCCTCTTTCCAGGTCACTCCCAGTTTCAGGGTGACAACTTGTTATTTCCTTTAACCACATTCTCAGAAAGTAGGGTCTTCTATGGCCACTTTGACATCCTTCTACCCACATAAAGAGGTGGCTGTCAAAACTCCAGACACCCAGCTGTGTGTGTCTCTCTCTCACACACAAACACTCTCTCTCTCACACACACAAACACATACAAAGAAAAGCACAAGTAGACCTATGTAACAGTACTAACAATTTGGGACTTGAAAAGGGGGACAATAAACAGCCCCTCAGCAAACCATAGGCATAGTCATTGTAAGCAACCCTGTAAACTTGACTTGTTAAAATTCCACAGGGTTAACACTGCAGTCTTAGAAACAGCTGGCTATGTGTACCACTGGAGAGAGAGAGAGAGAGAGAGAGAGAGAGAGAGAGAGAGAGAGAGAGAGAGAGAGAGAGAGAGAGAGAGAGAGAGAGAGAGAGAGGCAAGGCA
>CM060335.1:51092992-51094265 GCA_030674155.1 Stramonita haemastoma
TACATCCAGTCCCCGCCCTTTTCAGGGATAACATCAATATAAAAAGATAGCCTCAACTGAACAAAAACAGTTATAATGATCCAATTACCAAGAGCAAAAAACCTTACCAAGTATCAAACAACAGGTAAGAAATAGACAAGAGATACAATATTAAGGTAATGTTATAAAAAAGGCACTCATTCAGAAACGATAAAAAAGAAGTAAGAATCAATGATGATTTTGATTTGAATAAAAACAAATAAACAAAGAAACAAACAAACATTGAAAACAAAACAAAACAAAAGGAAACAAAACAAAAAAGGCGCAATAATTAAAGATCAAACATGAGAATATGATGAGGTTAGATGACTCAAAACATCAATCCACCACCATCTATCATCAAAATAAGTCCCTTAAAACATAAGATTTTGATAAAAGGTGGGAAAGAACATCAGCAACATGTAAGAAATAAGACAGAGATGCAATATTAAAGTAATGTTATAAAAAGGCACTCATTCAGAAACGAAAATATGAAGTAAGAATCAATGAAGATTTTGATTTGAAGTTAAAAAAAAAAGAAAAAAAAAGGCGCAATAATTAAAGAGCAAAAATGAGAATATGATGAGGTTAAATGACTGAAGACATCAATCCACTACCATCTATCATCAAAATAAGTCCCATAAAACATAAGTTTTTGAACAAAAAAGCCCCAACTCACACACACACACACACACACACACACACACACACACACACACACACACACACACACACACACACGCACGCACGCACGCACGCACGCACGCACTAACACACACATACACACACACCTCACTTAGTCTAATGATTGAAGGTCATAAGATCATCATAATCAGAGAGAAGTGAGGAGGGAGAGGGCAGATAGTTTGAGAGGGGAGAAGTGTGGTTTGCTATTTTTGATGCATCAAGTGGATTAGAAGGTGATTTTTGAAGGTAGTTAATGATGTTTAAATGTTTTGGAGAGAGAGAGAGAGAGAGCCAGAGAGAGAGAGAGAGAGAGAGAGAGAGAGAGAGAGAGAGAGAGAGGAGAGAGAGGAGAGAGAGAGAGATGAGAGAGAGAGAGAGAGAGAGAAGAGAGAGAGAGAGAGATTTTATTTATTCATTTTATTTTATTCTTTTATATCGAGGATAACAGAATAAGCAATCATGTGCTTTTTTTCATCCGGTCCCCGTGTGTATGCAGTTTTGTAAATATTGTCATCTGTTCCCACCGGCACACGATGGCCTACTCTTACGAAAAGCGGAACAGGATTTA
>CM060335.1:51094365-51104365 GCA_030674155.1 Stramonita haemastoma
TCTCTCTCTCTCTCTCCTCTCTCTCTCTCTCTCTCTCTCTCTCTCTCCCCATCCAGGCAATTGTATACCGCTGAAATTGCATGAGTTAGAGTGCAAAATGTTGGGAGTCGAAAGACTTATGAAATTAAAATTATTTAAAGTCTAAAAGTCAATTCTCTCTCTCTCTCTCTCTCTTCTCTCCTCCCTCCCCTCCCCTCTCTCTCCCCTTCTCCTCTCCCCCTCCCCCTTCTCTCTCTCTTCTCTCTCCCCCCCCCTCTCCGGGGCAGTTGGGCTTTACACATAAATAAAAAAAACGGAAATCAGTGAAGAACTGAAGACCGTTCAGGGCTTTTTTGTTTCGGCTGGCCAAAACCCAGCAGACCCATCTGACACCTGAAGAGCCCATGGCGGGGAATGTGCAGATCGGCCGGGGCAACTCGCGCGACATCCTTGTTTTTTCCCGACCTCTCGCAAGAGAATGGTAAGAAGAATTTTCTAAAAATTTTTAAGTGCATTAGTCTTCTAAACCATGCGATTTTATAAATTTTTCCCTTTTGGGCGGATAGCCTAGTGGTCAAAACATTTCGCTGGGGAATTTGACGATCTGGGTTCGTTTTCCCGGGCGAGGGCATTTTTTCCCCGGGGGTTAAACACAGGGTGACTCCCCTTCCCCAAAAGTCGTTGGATAAGACTTTAAAACCCCAGGGAATTGCGAACGCACCAGAAAACTTGGGGCCCGTTAAAAACCTGTTTCGTTTTCTAAGATAACCATCGTGTGCGGTGGAAAGGTGACTTTTTCAAAATGCATACACAAGGGGGTGGTGTAAAAAAGCACAAAGGGGCTACATTTCCCTCGATATAAAAGATAAAATCAAATCAAAAACAATCTCTCTCCTCTCTCTCTTCCCCCTCTTCTCCCTTCCCCTCCCCTTTCCCCCCTCCCCCTTCTCTCTCTCCCTTCCTCTTCTCTCTCCCCTTCTCTCTCTCCCTCTCTCTCTTTTTTTTAAACTTTTCAGAGAAAGGTGTTAAAAGTGAAAGCAAAAAGATTTATACGTTTATTGTTTACGTAAAAAAAAAAAGGAAAGTTTGGGTTTTCTTGTACATTTTCAAAATCCTGTATTTTGGGGTATTTTGTATTTCTTCCCCCCCCAAAAACCCCTAAAAAGGAGATCATGGAGACACCATGCCACGATGTTGGAGCACATGACCCTAATCTTGTCCAAGATCCTCATGACTAAAGTAGACAGATGTCAGATCTATGGGAAGTAAGGGTTTAGAATAGGGGAAAGGAGAAAGTGCTGCATCAAATCTCTGAAGGGCAGACTAGTGCACAGCCTGGTTCCGTTGCCCAGGGATCTAGGATAAAGTTATCCGTCTTCATCTTCCACTGGGTTGAGCAGCAAGGTAGGTAGGAGTTTGGGGGCTTTAGTATCAGAGTGGCGTCTATATGACCTCCCATCTCTGCAACACTTCGGGGAGCAAAGGCGATGAGAGCAGGAAGGGCTGTGGTTCTTGGGGACATTCGCTAGTGGACATAGAGCCGACAGTGGAGAGAAAAAGGGTTGCACAGGGTCCGAACATGCAACCCCTGTCTTGCACACTTTCCTGGCGTGTCTATACAGAGTATGAACTGTCAATGTGTGTGTGTGCTCAATGTCCGCGAAAGTCACCCAGTCCTTCCTAGTTTCTGAGCTCAAACTTTGTCCCGAAAGTTCTCTGCAAGGCTCACTGACCACAGGGTTGAGTACTGCCGTCAGTATCCGTTCAACCTTTTCCGCAGTGGTCACACAAAGGGAGCCCACCTAGAGTGGCGTGGAACAAAGATTTGGGTGTCCTAAAACGGCACAGCCTGCCTACCCTCGCATACCGTGCTCACGAGGGGAAGGGACACCTCAAGCCCCCAAACATTTTCTTAAAGCACTTCCCAGACCTTCTGGGTCTCTCCATTCTTGCTCTGAAGCCTCAGAGGTCTGGCATAGGTGTCGACAGTAGTCATGGGGATCGAATCACAGTCCTGGGCGTGTGTCTTTCATCGTGGCAGCAGACTGTATCCAGACAGTGATGGTGGCTGCAGAACCTATCCAGAAAATCATCGTGGCTACATATTAAGAACTCACAAGCGTAAGTATTATGTTTTCGTTCCTTGGATAGAGCTCCGAGGTAAACCAATGGCACGATTTTGTATAGGCAAATCCTTTGCAATCCATTTAGCTGCATCTCAACTTGGGGATGTCTAAAGACAGCATTATGCATGCCATATTTTTTGTTTGAAGATTATCTATTTTGGCACGGGATGGCCTACTCTGCCATCAGGCTAATTTTTTTTTATTTATGAGTTTTAACGTTTCCGAAGGATTTTCTGCGCGTGTCCACACACGTGACCTCGGTTTATAATCGCATGCAAATGACTTTCAGGGAAGTAGTCAGTACTTGTGTTAACTTCAGGGAGAAAATGCCATTGAACAGGTACCTGGGTGGTGGCTCAACCCCAGGCCGTCGGATCACAAGCACAACAGTTTAACCACCAGGCTATCGCGCCACCCGTAACCATATTCCGCTATTTTGTTTTTAAATGCCTCGGTGTTACTGTGAAGCTGTAGACAGATGCTGACCAGGCTTTTTTTACGCCATAAGCAGGCAAAATTTAAATATCTTTAATTTAAGGTGCACTTGTGATGTTATACTCCCGTCTAAGCAAATAAATCGAAAGCGTTGGCAAGTCTGTATTTTAATGTCATAGAACAATGTAAAAATGTCCACCTTTTATTTATCAAGCGCTGTTTGTTTGTTTGTTAGATTCCTCGGTTAGAGCTCCGAGGTTCGCCTATATGAGATTCTGCGTATGCGACCGGTTTTACTCACCACTAAGGTAGCAGCATTCCGACTTCGGGGATGGTGTCTAAATGCCAAAACCTGTGTGCATACGTTTTTTGTTGTTGTTGTTGTTGTTTTTAGATGTCATAGTTCCTAATGGCAAGAAAGTTTTTCTCTTCCAAAAGTCAAACGGGTTTCTAACATGTGGGCAAGATGGTTTTCGTGTTATCGCACATGCGGCCTCAGTTTATAGTCACATCCAAAGAACTTTTGGGACAGTGGGGAAAGTGTTATTGCAGAGATTTAATCCTGTGACCGAAGAATTCTGAACGAGTTGTAACACAGAAACACGTTGCCTTAGTCATCTTGCTATTGGTGGATAGGTAGTCTAGTGGTTACCTACCTGCCTAGAAAGTGAAAAGTCCGGATTCGATCCCCCTTCTGCTGGAACTTTTTTCCAGAGAAAATTTATTTATTTTAAACAGATACTGAATTTATTTGTTTGAACATGCAAACCGTCCAGATTGCTGAAGTTGCCTGTTGATGCTGATTTCAGGAGTTTTGGCGCCAGACCAAAGTACTAAAGCATCCCAGAGGTCTGGGTCTGGAAGCAGTTCCAGACTGCAGGTAAGGGTCAGCAAGGAGGTCAACACCCCAGCCCCAGGTAAAGGCTGCCAACACCAGACGTCCCTCCCAAGAGATGTTTCCCCTAGTCAACATCAGTGCCGACTCTACTCCCGAAAATGAGACACGTTTAAATCGTTTCGAAAGTGTAAGCTATTGTGTTCCAGTGGGACAGAATGACATTTGAAAAAAAAAAAGCATGCACACAGGTGTCGTGTCTAGACATCATCCCCGAAGTGCGAATGTGGCTACCTTAATGGTGACCAAAAAGTGGCACTCACAAAATTTCACCATTGGAGAACTTCAGAGTTCCAACCCAGGAACACAACAAAAAGACACCTGCTGATACCTCTTTTAAAAACATTTTTGATAAATCTTATGAAATAGTCTCTAGTTGTAGGAGAACTGTTTGTACTATTATATCCTATGGGGCTGGTAAATGTTGTTTCCCAAGAAATCCAATGAAACAATAGTGTTTTTTTTTTCTTTGAGATGAGATTTTCAGATGCTCCTGTCATCAGCTGGATGTGATTTAATCACATAATTATGTAGTCTCAGGAGTACTGAATATGGAATGTTTGTTTTTCTACTGTTATTGTAATGGACATTAATGGTTGAGCATGCATCTCTCTCTCTCTCTCTCTCTCTCTCTCTCTCTCTCTCTCTCTCTCTCTCTCTCTCTCTCTCTCTCTCTCTCTCTCTCTGTCTCTCCCTGTGTCTCCCTGTGTCTCTCTCTGTATCTGTGTCTCTCTCTGTGTCTCTCTCTCTCTATCTGTCTGTTTGTCTGTCTGTCTGTCTGTCTCTGTCTGTCTCTGTCTGTCTGTCTGTCTGTCTGTCTGTCTGTCTGTCTGTCTGTCTGTCTGTCTGTCTGTCTCTCTCTCTCTCTCTCTCTCTCTGTCTCTCTCTCTCTCTCTCTGTCTCTCTCTCTCATGTTTGTTGTTTCTTTTGCTCGCCTTGTTCTTCTATTTCCTCTTTTCTGCTTTCCTTTTACTTGAGTGCTTTCACTTTTCAGCTTCAGAAACAATAGTGTTTTTAAGAGTATCTGCCCCTTGATAATCACTACCAATGCTCTTTTTGGGGGGGCGGGGGGGGGGGGGGAGCATGAAACAAATTGTTCACTATTTTTGGAAAAAAGGTCCATGTGTTCCATAACCTATGTAGCCCTTGGGCAGCAAAAGTGTCAGACCTCGAATTTTTTAAAAAAATTATTTTTGTTTACTGCAAACAATGATACAGCCATTCCTTTTGGCTGGAGAAGAAATGTGTCCTCAAAAGTCCTAAGAAGGGTCGCGAGATGGTTAAGACGTTTGCTTGCCAACAAATAAACTATGAGGTTCTGGGTTCTTTTCCCAGCCTAGCTCTTTGTTCCCACTTCCACGAGAAAAAAAAAACAGACCCGAATGTCAGTCCTTCAGATGAGACTATAAACTGATCCTGTGTGCAAATGCTCGCAGAACATCTTACACACACGTTAAAAACCCGTTCTGCTGTTCTTAGAAGTAGGCCATAGTGCACGGGTAGCAGCAGATAAACCTCTCTCCCAACAGGTGGTGCCGCGTGCGTGCACGTGTGTGTGTGTGTGTGTGTGTGTGTGTGTGTGTGTGTGTGTGTGTGTGTGTGTGTGTGTGTGTGTGTCTGTCTGTCTGTCTGT
The DNA here is from genome assembly GCA_030674155.1 of Stramonita haemastoma. Lineage (NCBI taxonomy): Eukaryota > Metazoa > Mollusca > Gastropoda > Neogastropoda > Muricidae > Stramonita > Stramonita haemastoma. The sequence continues at coordinate 51,099,434 of CM060335.1, forward strand.
CTGTCTGTCTGTGTCTGTCTGTCTGTCTGTCTGTGTATAAAAGGGGTAGTTGTGAGGAGACATTAGGTTGGAAGGAGAGGCAAGGATAGGAAAGGAAATGAGTGTTTCCAGGATATGAATGCATATATGTATTAATTTTTTTTTCGGATGCATAATTAAAGCAGTGGGGATAGAAAAAAATCTGGCTATTTTTCTTACATGGTTTATTTTGGGCTCGGATGTTTTCTTTTAAAGGGATGCAACTTCAAAAAAAAAGTATCGGGTTTGAAATCAAATTGACCAGTTGCTTACACAGAATCTCACCATTGGTAAACCTCGGAACTCTAGCCAAGGAATAAACCAAAAGTGGACAGTAAAATCATGTTGCTGGAATTAGATATTCTAATTTAAAGCTCCATAATAATACTTTGAGCTACGTACCGTTGTGTCGATAGCTACTTACTATTTGTCTATGTGCCTATTGTGTCCATTTTTCTAACATTCAGAGAGACCATCTGACAGACCTTTACCCGCTATTAATTCTTTAACACTAACCTTTACACTAACCTCAACTCTAACCATGACCCCCCCCCCCCATGTGGACACAAAAGGCAGGTAGATATATGGTATATATATGCTGACACTTTTCTTCGTTGGTTCGTATTGGCTAGAATGCAAAGTGCCTGGTCTTTTTCCACGCTGCTCCTCTGCAGGAGGTCTATGCCTTGCTGGCCTCAGCCGACACATTCCCACTACAGGGCAGTTCATTAAGAACTTTTCAAACGAGAAAAGATATGCTAGAAGAAGAAAAAAGCACAAGAATAGACTCGGTTGGTTGGAAAATAAGCAAGAGGATAGAGCCGAAGGGAAAGTCAGAAAGAAAGCGAAGGATAGAAAAGAGGAAATTTCTTCAGAGCATTTCCAGAAAGTGAAGCTCTTTGGACTGAAAGAGCCTCCCAGTATTTTCGGGCCGGGGAGGGGGGGGGGAGTATGCGTGTACATTTTTTTCAGGGTCAGTGGGAGGAGGGATGCTAGAATTTTAGAGAAAATGCTTGGAGGAAGGGGGGAGGGGCAGGAGGGAGCCATAAAGTGTTTTTGTACATAGGGATGGGAAAAAAATGCATTTTAGAAAAAAAAGTGTATATATAAAAACAAAGGTAGAGGATGCCAGTTGTAGAATGCCCAACTATTTGGCAGGGGGTGCATTTAAAAATTTGTTTGTAAAAGATTTAAAATAGAAATGGGGGAGGGGGGGGGGGGCACTGATGTATAAGAAAATTATGATTAATCATTGGAGCAATACACAGTGAGACTACACTGCAGAAATTAGGCCTAAAGAGTAGAAAGTATGTTTGTGTGTTTTCGTGTGTGTTTGTGTGTTCGTGTGTGTTCGTGTGTGTTCGTTCGTGTGTGTTCGTGTGTGTTCGTGTGTGTTCTTTTGTGTGTGTTCGTGTGTGTACGTGTGTGTGTTTTAGCGCGTGTGTTTTTGCGTGTGTTTCGCGCGCGTGCACGTGTGTGTTGGGGTCAAGGTGTTAAAAAGAACAAAAACCCTTATCCAAATAACATAAATATGTTATCAGTGCATGTAGCGGGATTTTATTAAAGAAAATTTGTTAAATTGCTGGATTTGCCACTGTAAAAAAAAACCTGTAAAAAACATTGACTTTAAAAAAATCGCTGTAAATTTGGAAAGGTCTGGAGTTGAAGGAAGTAGTGAAGTGTCGGATCTAAAAGAATTGCGCTATTTTAAACAAACAAACAAAAAACCCCGTGTACATCTTGTCTAGCAAACTTACATTAGAACAGGCAGGATAGCTCTGCGATCAGAGAACTCATTGTAAATGGGTACCCGCCCTCTTTAGCGTCAGGGAAGGTAAAGCAGCGAGGGAGAGGAGATGAGCACCGCCCTCATATGCTGGCCCCTGGAGAAGCTGAGGTTTCTGATAACTCACTCCCCAACGACCTCATAGGCTATGGGACACATTTACCTTTTTGTGAACTAGAAATGGCATTGTGCCCTTTATCTTAATTTTTTTTTTTTTTTACTGGATCCGGTGCAAGAAAAATGTCAATTTTCATTTTCTAATGTGTAAGCAACTTGTATGAGTATGTCCTGTAACCTTATTTACCTCTTGCCTTTTGCTTTGCCATAGATCAGGGACATGTCCACTACCCAGGTCATACATGTAGCACTCCCAGCCCATCAGTAGACTACTCCATCTGCATCTCTCCCAGCAGTTTTTGATTCCCATTTTCAACTCGTATAAACTTGATCTCTATAACAGCCCTCTTATGTTTTTTTTTTTGTTTGTTTTTTTTCCCCTCAAAATAAAAAGGAGCAACAGGTTGGAGATCTCATATTGTAATTAAACAAACAAAAATCTAAAAATAACGGAAAGATAAATTAATAAAAAAAAACCGAAAGAATAAATAACTGGAGACAAAGGGGGTTGGAGACCCCACGCCATTTTTTTTTTATTTTTTATTAGCAGTGCTCATTGCTGCTTTCTGGCATTGGACTAACTTTTGTGTTGTGCTATCTGTTACATACGCCTGATTTTCTGAAAGCATGAAGCTCTACCTGAATGTCTTTAGCAAAATTCCAATACAGGAAATGTGAAATACTGTATTCTTGCAAAAATACAATGCCTACAGTTTTTAATGGGCTTTTTTTCAGCCTGTCTTGTTTTTCCTTTTGTCTCAAGGATACCTGGATTGTGCAAAAGAAGAAGATGGTTTAGCAGGTGTAATTTAATCAATGGGTGATGGTATTACAAGCAGTTGTACGAAACAGTTGGCTCTATTTCAAGTCGAGTCAAGTCAAACTTTTGAGTGTGTGTGTGTGTGTGTGTGTGTGTGTGTGTGTGTGTGTGTGTGTGTGTGTGTTGTGTGTGTGTGTGTGTGTGTGTGTGTGTGTGTGCTTTAAACAATTTAGTTAAGCTAAAAGTGCGTTTTTATAACAGGAATTATATTTTATTTATTTGTTTTTATATTTGTTATATTGAGGATAATGGAATTATTGTGTATGCAGTTTTGTAAATTTTGTATGGAATTCTAAGACAGTTTTGCATGGTATCTGTATCTATTTTAAAGTTCAGTTAATGGTCTCGCTTTGTTTGCTGCCCCTTCCCCCTATGTTACATCATTCCAGGGTCAACAGTAGAGTTGCACAAGTTTAACTAGAGAATATTTTTCTGTTAAAGCCGAGTTTTAGGTGCATTCTTTTAAACTGTATTGAACAGGTTTTCAAATAATTTTACTTCCAGACCCTTTGCTTTTGGGGTTGCAAGATTTATCAATTATTTCCTTGCTTTTGCTAGTACACTCCGTTAAAAACTGCTTTATTTTGCTTCTAACCCAGTTAAGCTTGTTCTAGAATCCCAACTAGAAATGTACAAAGGTGTAGAAAATGTTTGTTGCCTATTTTCATTACCTATAATTATTTGTGGTGATGAGGATAATACATGTTCTTTTAGAGGACCAACAAAAAGTTGTTTGTTGCTAGTTTTGCTTCCATTTTTACTGTATGTCATAACAGCTCTGTATAGAATGGATAAACTGTATAGATTAGAATGTTTAGACATAAGTGGTGAGCACACACCACAGGCACTTGACTGACTGACTTTTTTTCTCTGAGAAAAATACCAGTTTTGCACAACTCCCTCTTAGAACTTAGTCTATATGCTGTCGATTTGCACCTATTTATTCATTCATTTATTTACTTACTTATTTATTCATTTATTTATTTTATTTCGAGGATAACGGAATAAGCAGATCACAAGCGCATCACTCTGACCACTAGACCGTCTGTGCTTTTTGGTCGTAAAGATAACATGACTGGAATTAAGAAGTGTTTTGTCACTTCCATGTTTTAAAAGCATATTAGAATGAACAGATCATTTTGGTCCAGTATTTGAATAGTGTGTTAATTCAAAAACAGTCAATGGGTCAGTCATTGTGTTACTGCTGGTCAGAGCATTGGGAAAAGCCTACCTCCCCCTCCAGCAAAAAAGGCTGGAGTTAGGGTTGGGTAGCCTGCTCGCAGCTGAAATCGGAAGGAAATAGACATTTCTGAGCTACTTTGAATTAATATTGTCAAAACTGCATGAAAAGTGATACAAGGAAGAATCAAAACACGAGTGTTTGTGATTTTACTTGGCTGTTTATAACTGGTCGAGGTATAGTTGATTTTTAGGTGCTGAGTTCGGATACTGTTGTGGTATATATCCGTGTTATTACATTTTCATGTTTACTCTTTATGTATGACTTGTAACCTGCTTGAATTTCTCTCTCTAAGATATTAAAGTGTTTGAATTGAATTGACATGAAATTTGACCAAAAATAAAACAAACTTGATCAATGTCTTTGTTAAGAGTTACATTCATAATTAAGTTTACAAGTGTTTAGAGTGCAAAGTATATGCACAAGATCTGATATTTATACATGCCCATGTTTGTTTGATCAATACCTCTCTCTCTCTCTCTCTCTCTCTCTCTCTCTCTCTCTCTCTCTCTCTCTCTCTCTCTCTCTCTCTCTCTCTCTCTCTCTCTCTCTCTCTCTCCATCCCTCCCTCCCCCCTCTCCACTCCACTCCTCTCCACTCCCCTTGTCTCTTACCTTGCTTTCTCCCTTTTTTAACATTGAAATATATCCAATCTAAATATATGCACACTCTCTAGCCCATTCACAGAAGATGTCTAAATGCCTCTCAGAAAAAAAAAACATGCACGAACAAATATCTTTTAATATTAAAAGTAATACCAATACTCTGATGTTACAACAAAATGCAGATTAAACCGAAACTATGCTTGTAGGCACCAAACACAAACTTTCCTCCATTTCAACAACTTCAATAGAATTCGGTAATACCTCAGTTCGGCTATCCACTTCAGTGAAGTATCTAGGGGTCGTTGTGGACAACACACTCCCCATGCAAAAATTTATCACCCAGACC
>CM060335.1:51109365-51114365 GCA_030674155.1 Stramonita haemastoma
TATGTGTGTACTGGTTTGTCAAACAGCAAGGGAAAAACATGTTAAAAGAGGAATGTGTCAAACTCACAGTTTGGGGAATGGGAAGCCAATCCAGAACACACTACACAGGGAGACCATATCACGTGCTTCAAGGGACTTAGGGACACTTAGAGAACTACTACAAGGCTTTCTTGGCTAGCCTAGACCTAAGGGTGTGTGACAAAGAAAGAAAGGCTGGGAATGCCATAACATATCCAGACAGTAAAGAGTTTCTGTTTGGATGTACATTACAAATCAATGCTGTGGTTTCCATGGCATGGAATGGCGTTGTGTGTCAGCTTAAAGCAATTATCTTATTCAGCAACCCCCTTCATGCATAGGCCAGTTGGAGTTGGAGTTCTCTCTCTCTCTCTCTCTCTCTCTCTCTCTCTCTCTCTCTCTCTCTCTCTCTGTTTTATTCATATCTTGTACTCCCTTTTTGATAATCACCTGTGACAATGTAATTGATTTCTATGTAAATTTTAACTAATGATCGTAAAAAACAAACAAACACTGAATAACTTTGTCCATTACCATATATATAATTAGAAACATAAATTTTATGATTGTAATCATAAGATTGATTAGATATTAGAGTATATATGTCCCAATATATGTGCCTTACAGGGATACATTCCTCTTGTGATCCATTATGATTTTACTCAGAATTCAAGGCATATATTTCCCTTAGAATGAAGTTTATTGATGAAATGTGCCAGAGCCAGTGAAAATTTGTGTGTGTGTGTGTGTGTGTGTGTGTGTGTGTGTGTGTGTGTGTGTGTGTGTGTGTGTGTGTGTGTGTGTGTGTGTGTGTGCGCGCATGGGTGTGTGTGTGTGTATGTGTGTATATGTGTGTGTGCGTGTGTGCGTGTGTGTGTGCGCGTGTGCGTGTGTGAGTGTATGCTTGTGTGTGTATGTGTGTGTGAGAGTGTGTGTGTGTGTGTGTGGTATCTGTGTGGGTGTCCGTGTGTGTCTGTGTGTGAGTGTGTGAGTGAGTGTAAAACATTATCCATTGATAAAAATGTTAAGCCAATTCTTTTAAAACATCTAGGATGTTTTTATGTTTCTTTTTCTTATTTTATTTTATTCTTTTATTGGTAGTATGTCTCCCCCCACCTCCAATAAGGATATTAGTTTTAAAAAAATTTCCCCTTTTATCCAAATGTATGATTTATATCACATGTATAACTTTTGACAGATGGTGGTGGATTGATGTTTTCAGTTGTTTATTTCATTTTGTTCCCTTGTTTGCTCTTTATCTATTAAGGCTTTTCTTTTTCGTTCATAATCAAAATCATTTTATTGAGACTTCTGATTTTCGTCTTTTGAACGAGTGCATTTTTATTACTTTATCATATATAGTGTCCTTATTCTTGTATGATGTTTGGTACTGCGTAAAGTTTTATTGTTTAGTATCTTTTCAACTTGATGTTATCCCTGAAAAGGGCTGGGACTGGATGTAAAAAAGCACAGGAGTGCTTATCTATTATCCTCTAATAAAAGAATTTGCCTTGCCCTGCCTTCTCTCTCTCTCTCTCTCTCTCTCTCTCTCTCTCTCTCTCTCTCTCTCTCTCTCTCTCTCTCTCTCTCTCTCTCTCTCTCTCTCTCTCTCTCTCCAAGGACGAAACTATAAATGGAGGAGAGTATAAACCCAGGCCCGTGCGCGCAGAACATCTTGCGCACACACGTTAAATCCTGTTCTGCTTTTCGTAAGAGTAGGCTATTGTGTGCCATTGGGAACAGATGACACGATTTACAAAAAATGCATACACATGGGTACTGGATGTAAAAAAGCACATGAGTGCTTATTCCATTATCCTCCATATAAAAGAATAAAATCTCTCTCTCTCTCTCTCTCTCTCTCTCTCTCTCTCTCTCTCTCTCTCTCTCTCTCTCTCTCTCTCTCTCTCTCTCGGGGGTGACTAGCACGTGCATCAAGCTACAAGCTGCGTGTGATATCGTCTGAAGTTTTTTGGTAATTACTACGGACAGACTGTGTGTATGGTGCCATAAGTTGGGGACCTATCTTGTAAGGTACCATGCCTTCCAGCCAGCTGGACTTCCGTACTTTATGTGGTACCTTTCTTCCGATATACCTGAATTTTATGTGGCGAAGATGTCAATTCAAGAAAGCGATGCGAGTGACCACGTTGAAAATTCGCTACCGTACGACCGGTGTCCTCCTTGGTTTTACCCTCCTGTACCTGTTCTGGGGGGACAATTTGTTCCTGCATCACGGTGGGGGTGACCTGCTCCTGCGTTGTGGAGACGTTGAGGTCAACCCTGGCCCCAACCCCGGTGACTCCGGAGCCTCTACGGCATCAGGTAACACCCGGCAGACCAGGCTGTCTACCTCCTACCCCTCTCGCTCTACTAAGGAACCCTCCCTGACTGACATCATGACCAAGCTGAATGACATGAACCAGAAAATGGACGGTGTGCAGGAGGACCTCAAGATGTTACGCCAGGAACACAATGACCTGCATGAAGTTGTGACAAGTCTGAAAGATGAAATCAAAGAACTGTATGACAGGAATAGAGTGTTAGAACAGCAGAACAGTGACTTGTGTGACAGAGTCAATGACCTCGAGCGAAAGAACGATGATCTTGAGAATCGGTCTCGCCGAAACAACTTGATTTTTCATGGTGTTGGTAAGCGTGATGGTGGTGAGACAACTGAAGACTGTGAGCACATGCTTCAGGATTTAGTTACTGACAAACTTGAGCTGACTGATACCATTGAGTTCGATCGAGTTCACCGTCTTGGTTCGAAGCCCGATTCCCCAATTATCGCTCGCTGTTGTTTTTTCAAGCAGAAATTAAAAATTCTTAAAGCAAGGCAGAAGCTTAAGGGGACGAACATCTTTGTAGGTGAAGATTTCTCGTTGAGAGTCCGTGAGGTCAGGCGGAAGTTGAGCCCTCACCTGAAGCAGGCGAGGAGTGAGGGAAAACAGGTCCGCATGGTGCATGACCATCTCTTCATAGATGGCAAGAAGTTTGGCCTGGACTCTCGGGACTCTTTGAGAGAAATCAGATAAGGGTTCGGCCGGCCCCATGGAAAAAGAAAAAGTGGTGGGGTTATTTCTCAGAGGGGAACAAAATCTACCCCTGCACCTAGAACCTCGCCAGCAAACGTATATAGCTCTCTTCCGACAGCCTGTTCGGTCACACCCGTAGCACGTGCGAGGGTACATGCATTCAGAAATAACTCAAGCTCGTTTGTTTATGATGCGCCCTCTCCTTGCACGCACGATAGTTCAGAAGGAAACTGTCAGTCTACGGGAATTCCCCCTAGTGTTGCAAACACGACGTCACCGTTCGTTGCTAAATTTAGAAGTTTCTCTTTTCTTTCCTGGAACGTTAATGGTTTGCGATCAAAATTTATACATAATGATTTTGTAACATATATTTCATCTTTTGATTTCATTTGTCTTTTGGAGACGTTTGATGAAGTGGTTGACTCCGATTTTTTTCCAGGATTTAAAACATTTGTAAAACCTGCAATTAAACTGTCAAAGCAAGGGAGAAAAATCAGGTGGGATACTGTGTTTAGTGAAAAACGAGATGTGTACATTTGTTCGTGAACTGAATACTAGATATGAAAATATTTGTGCATTTTTGATCAATAAACAGTTATTCAGTTTCCCAAAAGATGTTTTATATGTTTGTGCTTATGTTCCTCCAGAGGGTTCCCCGTTTTATGTACACTTTGATTATGATAATGGAATTACTATTCTTGAAGAGTGCTTGACTGATTTATTGTTGTCGCTTGACAATGTTTATATTATTATTTGTGGTGATTTGAATAGTAGAATTGCAAATGTTTCTCCAATACAGGTATCAAATGACATTGAACTTCAGTACAAAAGTAGTACTGTCTCTTCTGCTCGTTGTTCTCAAGATATTCACACTAATTCTTATGGTAATTCTCTTCTTAGTATGTGCACTGCGTTAGATATGATTGTTTTAAATGGCTTGTGTAATGGTGACCAGGAAGGTTACTACACATACAGTGGAGATAGTGGCTGCAGTGTGAACGATTATTTCATTTTGTCTGTTGATTTGTATGATGCTATTCATGATTTGTGTGAATTACATGTTACTGATCGTTTGGAATCAGACCACTTTCCTGTAGAATTTCGTATTTTGTTTTCAAGTTCACAAGAAGACATGTGTATAGAACAAGGTGATAATGTTCAAGTGATAGAAAAGTTAGTTTGGAATGAAGAATGTAGTGAAAATTTTTATCGTAGATTACATGATTCCGAAATGAATGATAGAATAAAATATGCCATGGAAATGATTGATGCGAATATAAATGATGCTTTGGAAATTTTCATTGGATGCATTAGAGAAAGTGCAGAATGTATGAAAAAATCTGTTAGGATCAATGGTAATAGAAGACAGCAGAGTTGGTTTGATGAAGAGTGTAAACAAATGAGAAGGAATGTATGTAGATTATTAAGACATTTTCGTAGAAATTTAAATAACAATGATAGAGATTTATATGTTAAGGCTAGAAGAGAGTACAAAAACACATTGATAAGAAAGAAAAAAGCATTTAATGACAACTTGGTAGCGGATCTTGTATCTAACATTAATAATCAAAAAGAATTTTGGCACTACATGAGTAAAGTATCACTAAAAAAGAGACAGCCACTGAATAGCATTGTGTTGGATGATTGGTTCAAGCATTTTAAAGCCTTACTTGATCAAGATTGTATTTGTGATAGCAGTGATTATGATTTTCTAGATAATAAACATTGTGTTATGGATCGCCCAATATCTCAAGAAGAAGTTGTGTTTGCACTTAGAAAAATTAAGAATCGCAAAGCTCCAGGTCCAGATGGCATTATTGGCGAACTTTTCAAAGCTCCTTGTAAACAAATTATAGACTTTCTTGTCAAGTTTTTTAATACTTTATTTGACCATGGCATTTTTCCTGAAAACTGGTGTGAATCTATTATTCTTCCTCTCTATAA
>CM060335.1:51119365-51131865 GCA_030674155.1 Stramonita haemastoma
TCCTTTCTTTCTTTCTTTCTTCCTTCCTTCCTTACTTTCTATCTTTCTATCTGTCTTTGTCTTTCGTTTTTATTTCTCTCTTTTCTTTTCTTTCTGCCTTTCTTCCTCTTGTCCATGCTTTTTTTTTTTTGGTCTTTCAGGACAAAAAAAGGGACAGATAAAAGGTAGCCATTCATTTTCCAAGGGCGAACAATAGCAAGTCAGCAAGGCACAGACAATGGCACAATGGCAGCGTCTTTTTACCACAGACGTCACAAAAGGCTGGCAGAAAGGGAAACTACCAGGGACACAGAAGAAGCAATGTTTGTTGTCCGCCCCTTTTTTTCTCTCAGACTTTTCTATTCATAGTTTTCTGTGGGGGTCCTGATTGCGCTTCAGGGATGCACCACTTGAAAAAACTCGGGTATTCTTTCTCTTTTCAAGAACAAAACGTTTATGTCCACCGCCATTATAATAAGAAGAAGTGGCAAAGCCTTCCTAGACTCACTTGTGAGGAGTTTTGTCCTAAATGTGGTGATACTGAGAACGTTTTCCCCAAGAAAAAAAAAGTAAAATGTCAGGCTGAGACCAGTGTGAGAAATTGTATTAAAATTACATTTTACTAGTTTTTTTAAAAAATTAGTTAGTTATTTTAGTTATTTCAGATTTCGGAATCTTACTGAGGAATTATCTCCAATTAAAGGTATTTCTAAAGCAACAGAGTCTGATAGGCAATGATGTTTTCATAGTTTTCTTCTTCTTCTTCTGTGTGGTCATTGTTGAACACTCAGACAGCAACCACTGTTGTCTGTCATATGAGCAAAAATGCGTAGTGCTGCCATTAAAGCACCTGACAAGTCAGGCCCAGCACATCTAACTTCGGCATAAAAGAGCATTGTTATCTTTGAAGTCTTTCTGAAAAAAGGCAGGAAAATGGACCAAGAGGGCAGAAAATAGACAAGAAGGAGGCAACAGAAAGAAAAGGAACAAGGCAGAAACTAAGAGAGGGATAGAAAAGATGACATTCCTTGCACAGAATTTCCAGAAGGTAGGGATGTTATTTATACTGACAGTCCCCCCCCCCAGCCCCCCCCCCCCCCCCCCCAAATATAGAAGAGGAGGAAGTAGGTGAGTGAAATTAGAGTAATTCCTCAACTCACTCAGTAGCCACATTAAATACACTATGAATGCAACAAATAACAACATTCATTAAATGCGACTCCAGACCGAGCAAGTTGGGTTTACACATATATTTCACAACACAACCTACTACACTACAACATAAACATGACATGTCACCAATGAGCCCTTATTGCAGGCAGGGGAAGTAACTGAGATAGGTGGCGTGCAAGTGCTGGGGTGACAAGGGAATTGTTTACCCCGCCATTTGCAGCCTGATTGATGGAACTCTTGACTTCAAAATTGCGTTGTTTGCATCCACAACAGCGGGTAAAAGTCTACACATATGTAAAGGAATACATAAACACACACACACACACACACACACACACACACACACACACACACACACACACACACACACACACGCACACACACACACAAATTAAATATTGACATAGGCCTGGTGGGGACAACCCACCTGAGAAGAAATGACCACTCGTACACACAGACAGATAGACAGATACCCCCTCCTTCCACACACACACACACACACACACACACACACAGGGGGGGGGAGGGGGGGGACAGGATAGCCTAGTGGTCAGAACATTGCCCGGCAGATGACCCAGGTTGATTCCCATTCAAGGGGATTTTTCCTCAGGAGTTAACATCAGTGCCAACTCTATTCTCACCAAAAAATTTTCCCATGACACTAAAAACCGAGGCTGTGTGCAACAGAACATCTTGCCCACACATTAAATCCTGTTCCGCTTTTCGTAAGAGTATGCCATCGTGTGGGGGTGGGAACAGATGACATTTACAAAACTGCATACACACAGGGACTAAATGTAAAAAAGCATATGATTGCTTATTCCATTATCCTTGATATAAAAGAATAAATAAATAAAATAGATAAATACACACACACACTTTGACTTTCATGCACACATACACATGCTTGAGCGCACACACACACACACACACACACACACACACACACACACACACACACACACACACACACACACACACACACACAAACACACACACATACCTGCGTGTCATGCGAGCACACACAAACACGCAGTGTGCATGCGCGTGCGCACACACACACACACACACACACATACACACACAGAGAGTCTAACACAACATTGTGGTGAATATATATTATACATTGAAATGAAGAGGGATAACACACACACACACACACACACACACACACACACACACACACACACACACACACACTAACACAACATTGTGGTGAATATATTATAGGTTGAAATGAAGAGGACAACACACACACACACACACACACACAGTTTGACACACAGCACACACATATGCCCCACACAGACACATGCACACATGCCTGCGCACCCACCCCCCACACACACACTGTCCACCACCACATTGTTGTGAATACACGTTGAAATGAAGACAATTTTACACCCCTCCCCACAACACACACACACACCACAGAAGAGACCTAGTGGAAAACCTATTAATCTTGTCAGGTTTGGGTTGAAATGTTACTGTGGATCAATCGGAAAACAAACCCACTTTCATTATTGCACCCCAAAATGGTGGGCATTTTGACCCTATATGACAATAATGAACAATTTTCTCACTGGCACCAGGCCCTTTCACTCTATTTTTCAATGTAGCAGACAAGCATGTCTCACTCCAACAACTAAAGCAACGCCTAGGGAGCCTGGCTTTGGGTTGCCCACTAATAAGGGCTCATTGTACTCCAAGTACAATTACAACCACTAAATCTTTTGTCCAGTTGTCCAGTTCTCAAAACACAATAGAATCAAGAATCAATCTCAGATCCGAAACACAAAGACTAATAAACTCTAATGATAAGAGTAGAGGTAAAACCAACCCATGGAAGAAATCCATGGCTTAAACATGGTGGGAAAACAGTTATGGGAAAACGTGATGTGAAAAAGATGTGATGTGAAAACCTGCATGTTCCTGGAATAAAAAGGAACATACAATGTAAAGGGGGGATAGTAAGAGGATAGTAGAAAAATAGGGAAAAAGAAATATAGAAGAGGGGGGAGTAGGTAAGTGAAATTAGATTAATTCCTCAACTCACCCAGAACATCTTGTGCACACATTAAATCCTGTTCCGCTTTTCGTAAGAGTAGGTCATCATGTGTCAGTGGGAACAGATGACATTTACAAAACTGCATACACACGGGGACTGGATGTAAAAAAGCACAAGAGTGCTTATTCAATTATCCTTGATATAAAAGAATAAATAAAAAAAATCAATAAAAACTATTTCAACACTTCTCTAATTCAAACACAGGTCAGGGGTGTAAAACTAAGCAGTGCCCTAAAAGAAAATTTTAAAAGAAAGGACACTACATAAACATACAAATGGTTGTAAGTTCACTCCACATAATTATCACTATTATGATTGTGTAGCTAGCAGAAGAGTTGACTTGGGCTATCTTAGTGCTAAGAGCAAGGCATGTGGCTGTAGTGTGTGTATTGCAACCTCCCTTTCCTTCACTCTAATTTTTCCAACATCCTTTTATTCTCACTTATTTCCTGTTGTTGTAATTAAGTGTTCTTTGCAGTTTATAATGATACCAAAAATGTTTAGATTCCAGAAGGGGTTGCACTCCAAAAATAAAATAAAATAAAATTCCTTGGAGTTTACCAGGAAAATTCATCCAAGCAGTGTAGTAGCCTCCTGAAGTGCTCCTTCTCCACCCCCCTCCTGTGGCTGGCAGGTGTGAAAAATCCAGATGGTGATGAGTCATACAAGTAGTGGTTACATTGCTGGTGTCATGTGCAAAGGATGAATGTTTGGAAAACTGCCATTCAGCACACAGCCTGTTGGGAAGTTGAAGATTTTTTGTTGTCAATGCATGAATGTGGAATATTATTTTATTGCATGGCATGAAAGTAAACTGTAATAACTAACAGATTAATTCAATTCTCCCTTTTGTGTTTATACTCGTTGGAAAGGTTAAAGCAAGCACTTTCCATTAGTTTTAATAAAAATAAAATGGCTATACAGAGAAAGTCACAAAAGAGATAAAACTGCAGCTAGTGTAATTCAGGCTGACAGTACAGCACAGTGGTCAGCAGCAGAGGTGTCAGATTACAGCAGGCAGTCAGGCCACTCTGCAAGATGTTTTGGGTCCCTGATAAGGCAGAGGTTAGCAACTAAACAGTTCCCTTCCTGCATGCTGTGGTGTGTATGTATGTGTGTGTGTGCATGGGAGTGTGTGTGTGTGTGTGTGTGTGTGTGTGTGTGTGTGTGTGTGTGTGTGTGCGATATATGACATCAGCATGCATATACTTACTAGTATTGCATAGGAATTGTACTATTTTTGGAATGGTTGCAGCACCAAAGCAGGATGGCTTGCCCTTACCTCAGTCCCTAAATCAGATATCTTTGTTCCCACTATAAAACAAAAAAGTTCCTCTGCTGATTATGTTCTTCAAGTTATGTTATTTTGTTCCAAGCTTATTGAATGAATAAACCCTATTTAAAAACAACAAATACATGAAACCAGATAAGATAAAAATAAAACAAAACAAAACAAAACTTCAAAAATGAACCATCAAAATCACTTGTGGGTGGTCCCCCCCCCCCTACTACCTTCAACATGCACCACAAAGGAGGAGGACAAACTGGCTACATCCCCCCACCCCACCCTACCCCTCCCACTTTCTCTTCATTGCCCACTGGTTTCCCACATTACCACCCTTTCACTTTTCCTTCCCTCTCTTGAGAACACTTACCCTTACTACTAACACTTCTTTCATCCTCTTCAAGGGTCCAGGCTGTGACCACTTCTGGCTCTGTTGTTCCTTCACACTGGTCAGTTAACCAACCTCCTTTGAAACACAGGAGCCCCATCTCTTCAAAGCCACCACAGAAAGGAAGGGAGGTAGAATAGAAAAGAAAGAAAAGGGGGCAGCCTGTGGGACTTTTCCTCACCTGGGGTGAAGAGGTGTGGAAAAAGGCTGGGTAGCTCTCTGTGGCTCAAGAGGGAAATGATCAGCTGAAAGAATGAGGGGGGAAGGGAGGGAAAGGTGGGGGGATATGGAGTAGGTACGATGAAAAAGGGTGTGGCCAAGCACAGAGGTAGGAGTCTATACAACAAAGAAAAGAAAGATAAACACAATTAGGAAGGAGCAGAGAGAGAAGGAAGTTATATAATTTCAGTCAACAAGACCTTTTGTCCTTCAAGACCAACCCACATTCTTGCTGTAGTAGTTAACAATAGTGCTGACTCCACTCTCCCAAAAAGTCCTTGGGATGACACTATAAACTGAGGCCCAATTGTGAACCCACCAGAACATCTTGTTCACAGGTTAAATCTTGTTCAGCTTTTTGTAAAAATAGTTCATTGTGTGCAGGTGGGAACAGACCACATTTACAAAACTATACACATGGGGACTTGATGTAAAAAGAAAAACCCAACCCCAAAACACAAGAATGCTTATTCATTATCATTGATAAAAAAATAAATGAATGAAAGAAATAGTAAATGTAGGATAAGAAAAGGTACTAGGCCTACTAACCCCAGAATGTTTAATAATAGTCTTTTCAAGATTCAAGACTCAAGAATACTTTAATGTCTCAACTTGAGAAATTATGAGTGGCATTGTAAAATTACAATTACACCCAATGCATTGTTAAACAAAAGAAAAAGTTAAAAGCAACAGTATCTTAAAATCAACAATACCCTGCACATGCACACACGTAGGCACACACACCCGGCACCCACACCCACACACACACACATCCTTGCAGTGCACACACACATACACACATATCAATAATAGTTAAGAATAACAAGGCAAAATCATAACACAATAATTATTTAAACACATCTAATAAAATATCTCATCAGCATAATCAATGCATATATTACTGGTATAAGTATTTCTACATTAAAATGCAGAACATGACAAAAACATTTTGATAAAAACTATTCAACATCCTTTCTACTCACCACCCATCACAGTTTACACTTATTCATTAACTGGTACTTTAGATAAAACTACACACACACACACACACACACACACACACACACACACACACACACACACACACACACACACACACACACACACACACAGGCATACACACACATGCACACCCAGCATGTACACACACACACACTCTCTCTCTCTCTCTCTCTCTCTCTCTCTCTCTCTCTCTCTCTCTCTCTCTCTCTCTCTCTCTCTCTCTCCCATCTTCCTCTCAGGTGCATACTCAAGCATACACTTATTTTGATGGATATATAAAACATATATGCATATATACACACATGCATAAAAGTATATAATTTATAATTACATATATTTATCAAAAAAAATCAACAGTGATTTAGAGAGTGAATTGATTTGTTAATAAAACTTTCTGGTTCTGTTTGTTTTTGATTTTGGCATCTGGAATCTTCGACCAGATGGAAGCAATGTATAGTGCTGTGAAAGCACATGGGTTTTGTCAGTGGAAATGTTTTTAGCTTTTTTAATCACCTGAATTTCATATAATAAGTTCAGTGTCTTTTGCTTTTCTCCAACAATTTTTCCACACACATTCACAACTCTATTCAATACCTTCTTGCCCTTAACATTCAAACAACCAAACCAGCATAAAAACCCATATGACAAAACAGATTCTACAAAACTACCATAAAACAAGCACATGATATCCTTTGTAACTTCAGTGACGGCAGTTTTTGAAGGCAGTATATCCTTGGTTGACATTTTTTTGTGAATAAAAGCAGTATTTGCATTAAAATTCAGCTTATCATCTAGAATTGTTCCAAGATATTTGTACTGCACTCTCTCTACGTTTGTTCCCTCTATAAATAGATCAGGAACTGGGGGCGTATTCCTGCGAAAATGTTAAGGATCCTGTCACCTCTTTTTCCCTATGATTTGGTCTTCAATAGTCAAGATTCTGAAGTGTAGTATCCCAGACTTTTCAACAACATCCACATATGTGACACTCCACCAGGAAATGAGTCCCATAGCACATAATGCACTTTTCCGCTAGGAGCCATTAAAGGCAGGTGGGGGTGAGGATGTCGATTTTGAGATTTTTATTGATTACAAAACTATAGCACTTATTCTACCTTGTAGTGAAATATCAAGGCATAATTTTGTTTCCTTTTGTCTTTAAACATGCTTTGAAAATAGCAAAGCCCTCATTCTAACTACCTAGTAAGATGCTAAACTTGTCAATTTCTCATTGTGACATTTCCGGCAGTCTATCATTTTAATTTGTAATAATTTTTGATAGAATTGTTTGATTTTCAGTCTGTTTTTTGTTGTTGTATAGTCATTTCATTGCAAATCAAAACCATGTTAATAACGAAAGATTGAGGTCTGGTGCAATGGGACTCCTTATGTGGTGGAACCACATATTTATATGAAAGGGGGATGGATAGCCTAGTGGTCAGAACATTGTGCTGGCAATTTGACGACCTAGGTTCCAGTTGGGTGGAGGAGATTTTTCTTCTGGAGTTAACATCAGTGCTGACTCCACTCTCCCCAAAAGTCCTTCCGATGAGACTTTAAACCGAGGCCCTGTGTGCGTATGCACCCAGAACATCTTGCCCACACATTAAATCCTGTTCCGCTTTTCGTAAGAGTAGGCCATCATGTGCCGGTGGGAACAGATGACAATATTTACAAAACTGCATACACATGGGGACCGGATGAAAAAATGGACATGATTGCTTATTCTGTTATCCTCAATATAAAAGAATAAATAAATAAATAAATAAACATTTAAAATCCTGTCCTGTAGGTCCATGATGATGTGCATTCAACAGGGTCTGGTGAATTAAGGGTAGGGGGATTTACAATATCACAAGTTAACTTCAAGAGCAGACCTGCCAATGCCTTAATTCCCTTCATGCACATACATGCAGGCGATCAAATAAGCACATTAAAGATTCCATGTCAGCATTGGGTAGATTACAAAAACACAAACATACTCAGCATACATTCTCGAAGTCTGAATGCAGATACCTTCATGGTGGGGAAAAAGTTGCATACCCAAAATCTCACCAACAAAAAACATGAATACTGCTTCATTGCATCCAAACTGCCTTTCAAAGGGATCCCTACTTTGTTTCTTTAGTTTTTGGTCTGTTGTAGCCAGCAAGCAGGGTGGAGTGAGTTTCATTGCTCTTTGGTGGAGAGAACCCCATCTTTTGTGGTCACAGCACCCACCCCATATTGCTGATGGATAATCTCTCTCTCTCTCTCTCTCTCTCTCTCTCTCTCTCTCTCTCTCTCTCTCTCTCTCTCTCTCTCTCTCTCTCTCTCCTGGGGGAACAGATAGCCTAGTGGTCAGAACATTGTGCTGGCAATTTGACAACCCAGGTTCAATTCTGGTCAAGGAGATTTTTCTCCTGGAGTTAACATCAGTGCTTACTCCACTCTCCCCAAAAGTCTTTGGATGAGACTTTAAACTGAGGCTTAACATCTTGTGCATATGTTAAATCCTGTTCTGCTTTTCGTAAGAGTAGTCCATCATGTGCCAGTGGGAACAGATGACATTTACAAAAAACTGCATACACATGGGGACTGGATGTAAAATAGCACAAGAGTGCTTATTCCATTATCCTCAATATAAAAGAGGAAATCAAAGTCAGATCAATCAAATCAAATCTCTCTCTCTCTCGCTCGCTCCTCTCTCTCTCTCTCTCTCTCTCTCTCTCTCTCTCTCTCTCTCTCTCTCTCTCTCTCTCTCTCTCTCTCTCTCTCTCTCTCTCTTCACTTAGCATCTAATACAACTATCAACATCTGCATACTTAATGTAACTATTTCTTTCAGTTCCTCTGTAAGAGTTCAAGGTTCACCCCTGGTGAGATTTTGCATCCAGACCACTGTTTTTTCCACCGTGAAGGTAGCGGCATTCTGACTTCAGGGATCCATCACCCATGATTCACTGACACTGTCAAGACCCAAACCCATGACTTTATAGACCCAAGGAATTGAAGTGGAGCATACCCATAAATCTTACCATTGGTGAACCTCACAGATTTAGCCAAGGAACAAAAACAAATTATCCCTTCAATAGTCACTGCACTTAGACATTTTGTAATGGAAAGGTAAAAACATATTGTGACTTACTTGCCTGACTTATGTCTGTGAATTCCCTGGGAACAAAGGGCCGCAACAACACTCCTCCGATGGACTTAGTTCTGGGAGATCCTCTTCAGCTTGGCCCATGTCATTCCAGCTGCCTTCCTCTTTGCTTCAATGCTTCTGCACCAGGTCTGTTTTGGTCGACTTACTTTATGCCTCCCTTGTGGGTTCTAGTCAACTAACAGAAATACATGAAAAGAAAAGTAGGTAGTAGGAAAGAACAAGAGTGATCAAGGAAATAATTGGTAACAAAAACCCTAAAATAAAATGATGATCAAGAGACCAAGGGAAAAAGTCCCATCCAAATTTTATCTCTGTCTCAAAGCACCTAGTAGATTACAGGGAGAAGGCACCATCTCAATTTCATTTCTGAGCACCAAGTAGATTACATGGAGAAAGCACCATCTCAATTTTATCTTTTGTCTCAAAGCAACAAGTAGATGACAAAGAGACACGAAGTTTGACCTCTCTTTCTGTGATTACAATCCTTAGGCTACTGCTATAGTAAACCAACCGGCAGTCCAGAGTTTTGACAGCCCTCTCTTTATCCCTCCTCAAAGTGGCCATAGTCAACCCTGTTGTTTGGAGTTTGACAGCTGTCTCTTTCTGAGAATATGGTCAATGGAAATAATGAGTTGTCACCCTGAGACTGTCAGTGATTGACGCCAAAAGGGCTGCATGGCAACTGAGACTACGCCCTACCTCCAGGCGAAATGGACAGAAAATAGTTCAACATAAAAAGTGGGGTTTTTTTATTATTAAATCCCCCCACAAAACTTTTATTAAAACCACTGGAATGTAATTGGGAAGGGTCAATTTACTAGTTTGTGTAGTCAGAAATTTTGAAACAATTAGTTTGTACCATAAATAAGTTTTTCTTTACTATTTTCCTTTCCGTCAACCAGCAAAGTAGGGTTTACTCCAAAGTAAAAACCACAGGTTAAAAATACTGGACAGGGCAGGCTGTACTATGGCCACACACAGCCCTCATCAGTGAGCCACAAAGCAATTAATGGGGCAAGACTTTTCACCTGGACAGGGCTTACTATGGCCGTAGCCTTAAAGTTTCTGCTTGTTGTAGCCGTTGGATTATATTTATATCCCAGCATGGATTTCTGATATAGAGACTGCATTAAAGTCCTAGTGAAGTACTCTAATTTAGGCACTGTATCCACCAACAACCACCATTGATGATGGTACAGTCCCAAAATAGGATGATCCTGCTGGGACTTTACTTAAACCAACTAACCACCGAACAGCCTCTAGGAGGGCGTGTTCAAGCACCTGATCAGATTGAAAACAAAAACAAAACTCCCAACATGGGATTGGGATTTTTCACATCATGGGAAGAGAATGGCGAGTAGAAAGGGGGGGGGCCCAGGGGGTGGGGGTTGTTAGTCGTCTTTGCTACTTTCAGACAGGGTAGAAAATGATGACACACATCCCCCATCTGGTATACCATTCACATGCATGCTCACAGACACAAACACACATGCACACACTCACACACACATACACACACACACTCTCTCTCTCTCTCTCTTTTATGTAAAATCCCCACACAAACTTTTATCAAAACCACTGGAATGTAATTAATAAGGGTGAATTTACTAGTTTGTGTAGTCATAAATTTTGAAACAATTAATTTGTACCATAAATAAGTTTTTTCTTGACTATTTTCCTTTCCGCAAAGGGACGTTTGGACTTTCAAACGATGATAACAGATGCCTAGGAACAGATGACATTTACAAAACTGAATACACACGGGGACTGGATGTAAAAAAGCACAACAGTGCTTATTCCATTATCCTCCATATAAAAGAATAAATAAATAAAATCTCTCTCTCACACACACACACACACACACACACACACACACACACACACACACACACACAACTGAAGAACTTCTACCATTCACACAATACCTCAGCATCTATGTAGACTTGTAAACAGACTGTAATTTACACCACATTGAAAGTGTTTGGGGGTGTTGTGACAACAGTTGTGGCTGCAGGCCTGTGTGGAGTGTGTTCACAAGTCCTGTAGCAAGTTACTCTTAAGAAAGTTGTACAACAGGCTAGAATAAGGTGTTTATGAGGCATTTCTCTTTCTCTCTCTAGGGGCTTGCCATTGTACTGTTTAGTAAGAGAGAGAGAGAGAGAGAGAGAGAGAGAGAGAGAGAGAGAGAGAGGTGGGGGACTGAAAGATCTTTGTGTGTGCTTACATGATGAAAGAGAAATCAAAAGAGTGTGTGTGTGTGTGTGTGTGTGTGTGTGTGTGTGTGTGTGTGTGTGTGTGTGTGTGTGTGTGTGTGTGTTTTATTGCAAGTAGGAGCATGCACAGATATGGAGATATGGTACAGTGGAGATGAGAAACTACACCAACACGGAGTAGGCTTCATTGTCAGGAAAGAGATTGTGTCAAGCATCATCAACTGCACACCAATATCCAGCAGACTCATCTCAATCAGAGTCTCTGCAAAACCCCAGAATCTCACCATCATCCAAGTGTATGCTCCAACATCTGACTACGATGATGACCAGATAGAAGAATTCTATGAAGAACTTGAAAACGTCATCTCCAAAACGCCCAAAAAAGACATCCTTATTGTGGAAGGCGATTGGAATGCTAAGGTGGGACCTGATGCCTATGACACCTGGGCAGGAACCACAGGACGCTTTGGACTGGGAGAAACAAATGACAGAGGACAGCGGCTGCTGGAATTCGCAAAGAAGCACAAACTAACTCTGGCTAACACACTCCACCCTCACAAGCCATCTAGAACATCAACCTGGCACTCACCAAATGGTCTGATTCATAATCAAATTGACTACATTCTGTCACCCCAAAGATTCAAATCCAGCATAAACAAGGCAAATACAAGAACATTCCCAGGAGCTGACATTGGCAGTGACCACGACCTTGTACTTACCACCATCAGGCTGAAACTGAAAGCAAAACAACAGCCAAAAAGCCCACGCATAAGATTCGACCTGGAAAAACTCAAAGACCCAACAGTGGTTGAGATCTTCCAAGCCAACATTGGAGGAAAGTTCGCCGCACTCACAGCCATTGACAATGATGTGAACACATTAGCCAACAACATCAAAGAAGTGCTAACGACAGCAGCAGAAGAAACATTAGGCAGAAGCAGAACAAAGAAACAACCCTGGGTGACAAATGAGGTTCTTGACCTCTGCGACAAAAGAAGAGAACTTAAGAAGCAAAAGTTCACAAGTCAA
>CM060335.1:51136865-51139365 GCA_030674155.1 Stramonita haemastoma
ACTTTATGCCTCCCTTGTGGGTTCTAGTCAACTAACAGAAATACATGAAAAAGAAAAGTAGGTAGTAGAAAGAACAAGAGTGATCAAGGAAATAATTGGTAACAAAAACCCTAAAATAAAATGATGATCAAGAGACCAAGGGAAAAAGTCCCATCCAAATTTTATCTCTGTCTCAAAGCACCTAGTAGATTACAGGGAGAAGGCACCATCTCAATTTCATTTCTGAGCACCAAGTAGATTACATGGAGAAAGCACCATCTCAATTTTATCTTTTGTCTCAAAGCAACAAGTAGATGACAAAGAGACACGAAGTTTGACCTCTCTTTCTGTGATTACAATCCTTAGGCTACTGCTATAGTAAACCAACCGGCAGTCCAGAGTTTTGACAGCCCTCTCTTTATCCCTCCTCAAAGTGGCCATAGTCAACCCTGTTGTTTGGAGTTTGACAGCTGTCTCTTTCTGAGAATATGGTCAATGGAAATAATGAGTTGTCCACCTGAGACTGTCAGTGATTGACGCCAAAAGGGCTGCATGGCAACTGAGACTACGCCCTACCTCCAGGCGAAATGGACAGAAAATAGTTCAACATAAAAAGTGGGGTTTTTTTATTATTAAATCCCCCCACAAAACTTTTATTAAAACCACTGGAATGTAATTGGGAAGGGTCAATTTACTAGTTTGTGTAGTCAGAAATTTTGAAACAATTAGTTTGTACCATAAATAAGTTTTTCTTTACTATTTTCCTTTCCGTCAACCAGCAAAGTAGGGTTTACTCCAAAGTAAAAACCACAGGTTAAAAATACTGGACAGGGCAGGCTGTACTATGGCCACACACAGCCCTCATCAGTGAGCCACAAAGCAATTAATGGGGCAAGACTTTTCACCTGGACAGGGCTTACTATGGCCGTAGCCTTAAAGTTTCTGCTTGTTGTAGCCGTTGGATTATATTTATATCCCAGCATGGATTTCTGATATAGAGACTGCATTAAAGTCCTAGTGAAGTACTCTAATTTAGGCACTGTATCCACCAACAACCACCATTGATGATGGTACAGTCCCAAAATAGGATGATCCTGCTGGGACTTTACTTAAACCAACTAACCACCGAACAGCCTCTAGGAGGGCGTGTTCAAGCACCTGATCAGATTGAAAACAAAAACAAAACTCCCAACATGGGATTGGGATTTTTCACATCATGGGAAGAGAATGGCGAGTAGAAAGGGGGGGGGCCCAGGGGGTGGGGGTTGTTAGTCGTCTTTGCTACTTTCAGACAGGGTAGAAAATGATGACACACATCCCCCATCTGGTATACCATTCACATGCATGCTCACAGACACAAACACACATGCACACACTCACACACACATACACACACACACTCTCTCTCTCTCTCTCTTTTATGTAAAATCCCCACACAAACTTTTATCAAAACCACTGGAATGTAATTAATAAGGGTGAATTTACTAGTTTGTGTAGTCATAAATTTTGAAACAATTAATTTGTACCATAAATAAGTTTTTTCTTGACTATTTTCCTTTCCGCAAAGGGACGTTTGGACTTTCAAACGATGATAACAGATGCCTAGGAACAGATGACATTTACAAAACTGAATACACACGGGGACTGGATGTAAAAAAGCACAACAGTGCTTATTCCATTATCCTCCATATAAAAGAATAAATAAATAAAATCTCTCTCTCACACACACACACACACACACACACACACACACACACACACACACACACACAACTGAAGAACTTCTACCATTCACACAATACCTCAGCATCTATGTAGACTTGTAAACAGACTGTAATTTACACCACATTGAAAGTGTTTGGGGGTGTTGTGACAACAGTTGTGGCTGCAGGCCTGTGTGGAGTGTGTTCACAAGTCCTGTAGCAAGTTACTCTTAAGAAAGTTGTACAACAGGCTAGAATAAGGTGTTTATGAGGCATTTCTCTTTCTCTCTCTAGGGGCTTGCCATTGTACTGTTTAGTAAGAGAGAGAGAGAGAGAGAGAGAGAGAGAGAGAGAGAGAGAGAGAGGTGGGGGACTGAAAGATCTTTGTGTGTGCTTACATGATGAAAGAGAAATCAAAAGAGTGTGTGTGTGTGTGTGTGTGTGTGTGTGTGTGTGTGTGTGTGTGTGTGTGTGTGTGTGTGTGTGTGTGTTTTATTGCAAGTAGGAGCATGCACAGATATGGAGATATGGTACAGTGGAGATGAGAAACTACACCAACACGGAGTAGGCTTCATTGTCAGGAAAGAGATTGTGTCAAGCATCATCAACTGCACACCAATATCCAGCAGACTCATCTCAATCAGAGTCTCTGCAAAACCCCAGAATCTCACCATCATCCAAGTGTATGCTCCAACATCTGACTACGATGATGACCAGATAGAAGAATTCTATGAAGAACTTGAAAACGTCATCTCCAAAACGCCCAAAAAAGACATCCTTATTGTGGAAGGCGATTGGAATGCTAAGGTGGGACCTGA
>CM060335.1:51144365-51164365 GCA_030674155.1 Stramonita haemastoma
CCTACACCTTCCCATTTTAATCAGCCCTTCAAACGACCACAGGCACGTTTTTCTTTCTCTGACCTCATTGTATGGCCCAAACTGTTGTCTGACAGTTGAGAGACAAAGACATAGACAGAGAAAAAGAGAGAGAGAAAGAGAGAGAGAGAGAGAGAGAGAGAGAGAGAGAGAGAGAGAGAGAGAGAGAGAGAAGAGAGAGGCAAGGCAAGGCAAATTCTTTTATTCAGGATAATATATAAGCACTCATGTGCTTTTTTACATCCAGTCCCTGCCCTTTTCAGGGTTAATCTCAAGTTAAAAAGATAACCTCTTACTAAACAACAACAATTATAATGATCCAAATACCAAGAGCAAGAAACCATACCAAGTATTAAACAACAGGCAAGAGAGAGAGAGAGAGAGAGAGAGAGAGAGAGGAGAGAGAGAGAGAGAGAGAGAGAGAGAGATTTAATTAAGGATTAGATTTTTCAATCTATTCACAGTAGCAGGATAGTTGTTGGGATGGTTGTTGTTCTAGTAAGGAAATGAATTGAAAAATACAGGAAGTAAATGGAACATCTATAAAATCAACAAATCTTTACTAGTAGAAACCCAAAATGCTGTTTCTTTTTTGTAGTTATATGTCAGATTGTACATCAAATACCAACTATGCAGTTAAAGATCGTTCATTGTGTCAGGGCTTGGTGAGTGATGGACACACAAAGATACCCAGCATAATCCCCAAAGTCCCAATACAATCACCTTCATAGTGGACAATACAATTACCTTCATAGTGGACAATACAATTACCTTCATAGTGGACAATACAATTACCTTCATAGTGGACAATACAATTACCTTCATAGTGGACAATACAATTACCTTCATAGTGGACAATACAATCACCTTCATAGTGGACAATACAATTACCTTCATAGTGGACAATACAATTACCTTCATAGTGGACAATACAATTACCTTCATAGTGGACAATACAATTACCTTCATAGTGGACAATACAATTACCTTCATAGTGGACAATACAATTACCTTCATAGTGGACAATACAATTACCTTCATAGTGGACAATACAATTACCTTCATAGTGGACAATACAATTACCTTCATAGTGGACAAAACTAGGTCCCTTACCTAAAACTCTCACCATATTTGAACCTCAGAGCTGGGCTCTAGGTGTGATCCTTGATGCATCTTGAACAACCCCCCCCCCCCCAAAAAAAAAAAAAAGAAAAAAAAAAGACAACAACAAACAAACAAACAAAATAACTGAAGAAAATGCAATCAAATCTCCAAATTCGCACACTCAAACACACTTTGTAACAGTTCGCCATTTGCAATTGACCTCTCATGCATATTATAATGAGCTAAAAGTCTAGTGGTTTGAGCCTGTGTTGTGGTCTTAAACACAGAAAAATGTCCCACATGGAGTGATCCTCCAGGAGATTAAGCCTCAAATAACCTATTTTATTTATTTTGTGATTGTGTGCACTTTAGACACTATAGCATTTGGACTACAACCTTCCCCCCCTCTTCCCCTTCTCTTCAAAGAGTGGTACAGATTGTGGGTACAAGGTTTTGTCTGTGTACCTGAGATTGTGGTCCAGACTTTCTTCATTAAAATATTTAAGGTTTGTCTTTAAGGTCCATTCCTTAAGTGGCCCATCCACTTGGTAACCACCCTTGATGCTGCTTAACCTTAGCTGAGGGAAAGCAAGCCTCTGACCATATCCCTACCAAACCTATAATTATGGTTAGGATGGTGGTTGGCTGATGGGGTTCAGATGTATGGCTCCGCTGGGACTTATTATATAATCAACCCAAACCAAGCAAACCAACACCTTATTGGACATCAGTATTCTGGAGCAACAAGATGGCCTGCAAGAGTGACTTTAAGGGGTTCATTTCATATAGCTAAAGACATCTCTGTATACTTTGCTTTTTAGTTAGGGCCCTGAAAAATAGGACAAAAGTTTGGGGAAGGAAAGAAAGATAAGACAGAGAGAAATAAAAGAAAGAAAACTCTTTCCCCTTATGTCTGTCAACACTGCAAGCCCTATTCTGCATGTGTTTACTTATATACCAGACTTATATACCAGCCCGCACTACTGAACAAGTCAGAAGTGATCTAGCAGCAGAGCAGGGCCTCGATGGCTTTTGGCCCCACAGCCACTTGACAGTGACAGGCTCCCAGTGGATTTTTAATCTTGAATATGCGACATAATGAATCATGGGTAGGGGTGGGGCAGAGAGATTGAAATGAGTGGGAGCATCACAGAAGATAAGGCAGCCAAAAAAGGAGGCTGCTAAAGAAGATAAGCAAGAAGGCAGCAAGACACAGGACCAAGCATGACAATACAGTGATGACTCATTTGTGCCATAAAAAACATACATTTTTGTTATTTCTATCATTGGTATTAATGTAGCTTACTGGAGATGATATGTCACCTTTGTGCAAACAAAATGTACCTGAGTAAGTGTGTGTGTGTGCCCAGTGTGTGTGTGTGTGTGTGTGTGTGGAGAGAGAGAGAGAGAGAGAGAGAGAGAGAGAGAGAGAGAGAGAGAGAGAGAGAGAGAGAATGTGTGTGTGTGCCTGCCTGTGTGGGTGTGTGTGAATGTGTGTGTGGCGTGTGTACCAGTGTGGGTACAAGGGGTGTGTGTGTGTGTGTGTGTGTGTGTGTGTGAGTGTGCCTACGAGCTGGGTGTGGGCATGGGTGTGTGTGTGTGAAGGTGGGGGAGTAACCAGCTCACAAGTCAGTGTATTGTAGCTAAAGCTATGGCCACCAGGCGTTTTTCCTCTGTCAATTTTGCTAGCTGGGGTTAAAAATCCCGCCCACCTGGGCTTAATTGCTCTGTGGTGTCACTGATAACAGCTGTGCTGGCCATAGAAGATCCTGGCCCGGTGGGATAGCATTGCTATTTTTAACACATCGTTTTGACTTTCCAGCATCTGTTAGATGGGTTGACCAAAGGAAAAATAGTCAAGAAAAACTTATTTTTGGTACAAAGTAATTGCTTCAAAATTTCTGACTACACACACTAGTAAATTGACCCTTCCTGTTTACATTCCAGTAGTTTAAAAAAAAGTTTTATATGGGGATTTTACATAAAAACACTTTTTATTATCGAGGAAAATAGAGGAAAAACAAGTGCAGGTACCAACTTCTCAATCATTTTGAAAATTACATCAAAGATTCAATATTAAAAAAAAAACTGAAATGAAAATACAATGTAAGGAATAATGTTTTTCAGTGGCAGTATTGTAGGCATATTGTTTAGTAAGAACCATGCCTTTGGCCCGACCTGACTTGAGTTTTGGCTCCTGGATAAGCCTCATCAGAGGTCCAGCTGCTGTGGTACCTTAGGGCAAGACACTTTTCAGAATTTAATATTGTCAATTACATTAAAGGGAATATTTGATATTCCTGTGGCCTTTTGAAGCTGCCCTCAAAAGATGATGACAAAAAGAGAAAAAATATGCTTAGAATATATGTTGAAAAAATTTGAATAAGAGAAAATTAACACCTAGTGATAAAAGCACTTTTTATGTCGAATTACTTTTTATGGATTTCGTGTGGGGTGGAGTCTCAGTTTTGGCATCACTTGCAGTTTCAGGGTGACAACTCATTATTTCTCTTGACCACATTGTCAGAAAAAAACGGCTGTCAAACTTCAGAAAGCTGGGTTTACTATGGCCACTTCGACAGATCCATTCTACAGACGGCATGTCAAAACTCAGGATAGCCGGTTTACAATGGCCATAGCCTTAAAGCTGAACGTTGTTACATTTTCATTGGGGAAGATTTTTCACAGTGAGTCAGAGATGTCCAGCAAAAGCTGTCTCCCCACTTAAAACAAACAAAGTCAGAGGGTAAAAGGGCCACCATGGTCTTTGACCATCTACTGATAGATGGCAGGAAGTATTTCCTTGATGACTAAAGTACCCTGACAGAAAACAGATAGGACAGCAGCCGGCTTGTTTCTGACCTGAGTTTTGTCCAGGACGAAAGTAGAGAGGGGAGAAAAGAAAGACTGACACCAGTGCTATCCCCAGGCTCTGTTATAAGTCAGGATGACATTGCTGAACACTGCCAGGCAAACCAGAACAGCCAGGCTGAAGTGTCAGCAGGTTGCACGTGCACACACACAACTGGTACAGCTGTATGAAGTCTTCAAGTAAACCCTTTTCTTTTTTATGGAATGTCAATGGTTTGTCCTCTAAACTTTTTGATTGTGATTTTATTTCAATTCTTCATACTTTTGATTTTGTCTGGTAGAAACTTTTATAGAAGAATGTTCGGATAATTTTTCAGGATATATGTTTTTTTTTGCAAACCTGCAGTTAAGTTTTCAAGGTAAGGGAGACAACCAGGAGGAGTGGTTTGTTTAGTAAGGAATGAATTATGGTCCTTTGTTAAATTTGTTGATGTCAATTATGCCAATTTTTGTGTGTTATTGATTAATAAAACATTGTTTGGTTTGGATAAAGATGTGTTGTATTTCTGTTCATATGGACCTCCAGAAAGTTCTCCTTTTTATGCCCATTTTGATGTGGAGAATGGAATAAGTATGCTTGAGGAATGTCTCACTGATTGTTTGTTATCACTTGATGTTTATGTGATATTAAATGGTGACTTGAACAGTGGAACTGCCAATATTTCTCCAGATGTCCTTGCAGATGATGTTTACAGTAATCAACATAAAAGTAGTCCTGCTAGCTTGTTTTGCCGTTCAGAAGATTGCTTTTAAATAATTATGGAAAATTGCTGTTAACTATGTGCACTGCATTGGATTTGTGTATTTTGAATGGTCATTGTAAAGGCGACCTGGAAGGTTGCTATACATATTTTTCTGAGTCAGGTAGCAATGTCAAAGACTATTTTCTATTTTCCAAAAAAATATTTCCTAAAGTTATTGACTGTTGTGAGTTAACTGTATTGGAACACATTGATTCAGACCATATGCCTTTGAAACTTTGTATTTCTTTTCCAAATGAAAAGGTGTGTGTAAAAAGTCAAGAACAAGGCTTTGTTATAGAAAAGTTCATATGGAATGATGAGTTGGGTCATGTTTTTGGTGATAGATTGTGCAGTGAATATATTAGTGTAAAGATTGATGTGGCAACAAATTTAATAGATGTTAATGTGAATGATGCACTACGTATGTTTAATGATTGCATTAAGGAAAATGCAATCTGTATGAAAAAGCAAGTGCTGTGAATGGTAAAAAGCCATCTTGGGATTGGTATGATCAGGAATGTCTTGTAAGTAAAAAAAAAGTAAGAAAATTGTTAAGAATATGTAGACATTCATATACAGCGAATGTTAAAGATGCCCTTTTAATTGTAAAGCAGGAATATAAGAATTTATTAAAGAGGAAAAAGAGACAATTTAATAAACTTTTTGTAGAGAAGCTTGTAACTTTGGGGAACAATCAAAGAGAGTTTTGGAATACTGTTTGTCAAATGTTGTTTAAAGGGAAACAACCCAGACACACAATAACTACTGATGAATAGTTTTGTCACTTTAAAACTTTATTAGGATCAGGCTCTGAAGCTGTTGTTCTTGAATATGTATCATAGTCCGGCTGCTTAGGTAAGAATATTGGGCAAACCCTGCAAAATGGGGTGATGCAATGATTTTTGGCATACGCATATTTTGGACCCTCCTGTACAATATTGGCATGGGAAACACCATATTGGCCAATTGTTTCCCACTTATTTTGATGATCAAAGATGTATACCCCACTTATCAAAGATTGCGACAAATGTACCATTCTCCACTTGTTCATCTTCTCATTTTTGAAGCAACTCCTGATTAATTGTACATACTTTCTTATCTAATATGTATAATAGGAGGGGTTGCCCTGAGTCAGCCAGACTGGTCAGGCTTTGCTGTGTGTAGAGTAGAGTAGAGTAGATCAGCGTTTATCAGATCCTAGAATAAGGCATCAATTATTTAAATGAATTTGGACTGTCAAATTATGCATGAAGTAGTGTACACTAACTTTCAGTGGTGGTATTCATCACTTCATCTAATGGTACTTGGAACCAGTAGCATCATACTTGTACTTTGCACCAGTAGCATCGCCATTTGCATAAAGTCCGCTATGGTGCTCACAAAAGAAAGGCTACCCAGTTACACTTCTTCAATTTAAAATATTTTGAAGTTTTACTTGTTCTTTTTACGATTTTACTACAAACAGAGCTCCTAGTTTTTAAAATCACAGTATCAATCTACGACAAAAGAATAGAAATGTTAAACGATGTGTACAAAGTCAATGTTATGAAGTTCTTTTAGGCTAGGGGGGCAGTGGAAAAGTGTAACATGTGGATCAGATGCTGGCAGGTCAGCTGCTTGTGGGTGTGTCCAGCGGTCAGTGGGGGGTCTTATTTATGGTAAACTAAAAGTGTCAAAATCGTCCAGTTCCAGGAGTGTTGCTAACTTAATCGATTACCATGCCTCCCAGGGGGCACAAATTCATTGTTTCCCACAGGAATATTGTTCACTATGATAGTAAGTGTATGTATGCAAACCGGCTTCCCATCACTCTCCAAGTCAGTTAGAAAATTCTACACTGCCCTGCTATCAGAGGATGACACTAATGATTATATGAATCACCCTATTTTTAGAGAGGAAGTTTTGCTAGCCAAAAGAAAGCTTAAAAATCCATAAGGCAGCTGGTCCTCATAGTATAATTAATGAACTGTTTAAAAATTCATTGGATCAAGTTGTCCAATTTTTCATTAAGCTGTTTATGTTATTTATTTATTTAGTTTATTTTATATCACTTTATGACACAGCAGATTTCTCTGCTGAAATTTGGGCTGCTCTCCCGGGAGAGCATCGGGACAAGTGCAGCCCCTACCCATTTTTTCCCCCTCAGGGATGGTGTCTAAACACACACCTGTGTGTATGCTGTTTTTAAAAAATAATTTTGTCATCCACTCCTTCCAGCACACATGGCCCCTTTTCCTAAAGGCCGAATGGGGTTTTAACCTGTGTGCAAGCTGTTCTGGGTGCATTGGCAGGGGCCTTGGTTCATAGTCTCATCCAATGACTTCAGATGGTGTTTACCCAATAACTGGAATGAATCTTACATTTTGCCACTCTAAAAAAGGGTGTTGTAAATAATCCTAATAACTATAGGGGAATTTCACTTAATGATGTAAGTAGTAAAATTTATGGAATTATTATAAATAAACGTTTACAAGAATGAGTAGATAAAAACAACATTACAGGTGAGCAGGTTGGTTTCAAAAGTGGGTATTTAACTGTGGACCATATGTTTACCTTACTGGCACTTGTTCAAAAGCAATTTGCACATAATCAAAAACAATATGCTGCTTTAATTGACTTTGAGAAAGTGTTGGACTCCATTATTTGCAGCATTCTTTTGTTTATTTTGGATAAGAGTGGCATTAAAGGTAAACTTTATAGATGTGTTAGAAGCTTGTATAATTCTGTAAAAGCTAAAGTTTGTTGTGGTTATAAATTGATTACATTAATTGTACTGCTGGTGTGAAACAGGGGGATGCTTGCAGCCCAGTTTTGTTTTCACTGTTCATTAATGAGTTAGCAATAAAAGTTATTAATAATGGAAGACATGGGGCTTTATTATTCATAGATGCTTTTGAATTGTTTATACTTTTGTTAGCTGATGATGTGATTCTAATGTCAGAGACTGTGACAGGTTTGCAGACACAACTAAACAACTTGCTTGGTTCAGCTGCAAAACCAGTTAAAAGTTATTATGAATAAAAGTAACATTATAGTATTTCGGAAGGGAGGTTATCTTAGTGTAAGAGAAAGGTAGGTTTATAATGGAGTGTTAATACCAGTAGTGAATGTTTATAATATCTAGGAATATTCTTCTCTACTTGTTTGAGTTTTAGTGAAGTGTGTAAAAAACTTGCAAGAAGGGCCAAAAATGTGTTGTTATTTATTATGAAAAAGCTAGAACACTTGGCAATAATTCCTTTAAGGCATTTATTAGGTTATTTGATGTCCAAGTTCAGCCCATCATGCAGTCATGGTTCTGAATTATGGGGGCTAGAAAAATCTGCAGTTGACTGTGACCACGTTCATACTTTTGCCTTAAAGAGATATTTAGGTGTCCATAAGCGAACTCCTAATGACTTAGTTTAGGGGGAAACGAACAACTACCCCATTTACATAGTATCCCTGTTAAATGTATTTGCTACTGGTTCAAATTTCTGCATATGACAAGTGATAGAATACCCCATAAGGCATAGGGTATGTTACATAGTTTAGATGCTAGAGGTAAAGAAAATTGGGTAACCAAAGTTAGTGTATGTTTGTTTGAATATGGGTTTGGCTTTGTTTGGCAAAATCAGGGTGTTGGCTGTGTTGATAGTCTTTTATGTGTTTTTCCTCAATTTTAGTAGATTATTCTAGGCAGAAATGGTCTGATCATATTCAGAATAATGATAGATTTACAATTTACAGACATTTTTGCAGCCTTTCTGATTTAAAGCCATATTTAAAGCTCCATATAAATAAACATTTAATGTTTATGTAACCAGGTGGATTTGTGTAGCTCTATGTGTCAGAGCATATGGGGCAATTTGTTTTGGTTTTAAACAGCTAAACAGATAATAAGTGTGGTCAGAATATATGAAATCTTTAGTTCATTTTATAAAGTATCATGGTTTGTTATGTGTATGATATATTTGTATTTTTATATGAAGTTGTTGGTTGAATCTCTTTGATGTTCATAATTCATAAGTAACTAATTAGTTGTTATCTTTTTTTTTTCTATGATTTTATTGTTAGTGGGATGAGATGATATATATCTTATTGTAATGATTTTGGTAATTATCAAGAAGAAGTACTCTCCCTTGCATTATGAGCGCAAGGAGTCAGTCTAACCTAGGAAAGAAAATCTTTAATAACAACTTTGATAAATCATATCATTTATTCATATTAGTGGATATGATTGTTGAAAGACTGATCTTGACTTGATTCATTTCAACCACAGTGGAGATTCTATATTTTTATTGTAAATTAGTATTTTTCACCTGTTGCATCATATCAGTATCAGTACATTATAAGTATATCGAACTTACGATCAGCAAAGCAGTTTTAATTCCTAAGTAAAGAAATCTTTTATAAGTTGTAGTGTGTGGTTGAGGATGGTATGGAATAAACTTTATTTAGATAAATGAAATATAACTTAAGTTGTAATAGATCTTAAGACATACCAGGGGTTTGAAATAGGATGATTAGCCTTAGGCTGTAGCCATAGTAAACCCTGCATTTTGACACTGTCAATTTTGCCGGTGGGGTGAAAAATGCTGCCAGGCTGAATTACTCTGTGGTCACTCATAATGGCTGGCTGTGCCTGGCCAAAGTAAAGCTAACCCAGCCCAGTATTTTTAACCCAATTTTTAACCCATGTTCCAGCCACATGTCTGTTTGCCAGGTTAACGAAAGGAAAATACTCAAGAAAAACTTATTTATGGTGCTTCAAAAATTCTGACTACACAAACTAGTAAATTGACCCTTCCCATTACATTCCAGTGGTTTTGATAAAAGTTTTGTGGGGAGATTTTATGTAAAAACACTTTTTATGTCGAACTATTTTCTGTCGATGTGGCAGCCTCATTTTTAGGTTACTTGCAGTCTGGGGGTGACCACATGGTCAGAAAGAGATGGGCCTGGCTGATTATGGCCCCTTTGAGGAATCTGTTCTATGCTTAAAGAGAGGGCTGTCAAAACAACCCAACCTGTGGGGTTTACTATGGCCGTAGCCTAAGGGTTGTTCTTTGTTGTAAACAATTCAAATAATATAACTGAATTTTATAAAATACAAACATTAAACTATGATCTATGGTATAGGCCTATTTTAGGTATATATATATGAATGAATATTAGGTTGGATCATGTTATTATAGATAATTTGTATTATTAGAGATCATTCATTCTTTCGATTTTACAAACTGCTTCTTAAGCTAAGTAGGGCTAAAGCTCAATGAGGCTTGGTGAGCAGTGGATCAGAAAGTGCGTTTTCACATGCATATGTATACAAACTGTGAATTATATTCTTCCTTTTATATTCATAAAGTATTAGGCTCTGCTGGACTTTTAGTGTTTTATTATTGAAAATTATAGTCTAAACCTGTTAAAAGTGTGTCTACTCATAGGCTTTAATTGCCTTTAGCTCATAGTTAGATAATTGTTGTATAACATGCATTAATGCATTTTAAAGCTTGTGTTTTGTAGTTTATTTTGATGTATAATATGTTTAGTTTTGATAAGCTGGCAGCGAGATAATTACCCCTGAAGCCCCATAAGAAAACACAATTTTCCCTCCATTTTAAGGCTTAAGTGGACAAGTCATCTGCTGCCAGGTGGTGCTGTCTTTGCAGTCCGCCCAGCATGTATATATTTAGGGGTGGGTAGTGTGGCTAGTGAGTACAGAATAGACCTAGTAGGCCTAGGGTCCAGCAGAGCACAGGAGCAGATGATCAGTACTGACTCCACTATCTCGAAAGTCCTTGGATGAAACGATGAGACTTTAAACCGAGGCTGTGTGGGATCCCATGCAGAACATCTTGTGCACAGTTAATTCCTGTTCCGCTTTCCGTAAGAGTAGGCCATCGTGTGCCGTTGGGAACAGATGACAATATTTACAAAACTGCATACACACGACCCCATGAAAAAAAGCACATGAGTGCTTATTCTGTTATCCTCAGATATAAAAGAATAAAATAAATAAAAATAAATAATGATGGAATAAAGACTAACGCCCATCTGCTGTCTTCACCTGAGTCTTCATTAGCCTGGTTGCTGTGCATTGTTCCTCTATTTTCCCTACCTTGCCTCTATCCTTGCTATCTGGATGATCACATTTATAACAACAAGGTTTAGATTAGGTGTATGGAATTAGCTGTTCATTATTATCCATATAGAAATGCTAATAATGATGATTTGATTTGTCGTCTGTGTGGAGGCAGAAGAAAATGAAGTTCACTTTGTTCTTTGTTGCCCTGTTCTAATAACCATTCCAGAACAGTTTATCAAGCCCAAATATTATAGACAGCCATCAATGTTTAAATTAACCTTGCTGATGTCATCCTCCTCCCCTGAAGTAGTCCATAATTTTCCCTTGTATTTATACAAAGCATTTAAGCATAGAGACCTTGCTATGTCGTAAGAATTTTTGTTTTGTCACATGCAAGCAGTCTGTATTAATTTTTGTATTATTGGAGCTTACTGCATTTGTTTGTTATCATGTTGGTATACCCCTTCATAAGGGGCCTTGGCCTATAAATGAATAAATCATCCCAATCTCTCTCTCTCTCTCTCTCTCTCTCTCTCTCTCTCTCTCTCTGAAGCCGCAGGGGGGGGGGGGGGGGGGGAGGAGTAGGCCCTGCTGCTGAAGGGGGGGGGAAGGATAGCCTAGTGGTCAGTCCTTTGGATGAGACTTTAAACCCAGGCCCTGTATGCGAACACACCCAGAACATCTTGCCCATACGTTAAATCCTATTCCCCTTTTCGTAAGAGTAGGCCATTGTGTGCTGGTGGGAACAGATGACATTTACAAAACTGCATACACACGGGGACTGGATGTAAAACAGCACAAGAGTGCTTATTCCATTATCCTCGATATAAAATAAATCAAATCAAATCAAATCAAATCAAATCAAATCAAATCAAATCTCTCTCTCTCTCTCTCTCTCTCTCTCTCTCTCTCTCTCTCTCTCTCTCTCTCTCTCTCTCTCTCTCTCTCTCTCTCTCTCTCTCTCTCTCTCTCGTGCTACAATATCCATGGGTTTGATAGCAACCAATGTTGTGAAAGAGATTTTAGCATAGACTAAGTTCTGTAGGACATTATTAAGATAATGTCAGTTGAGAGTACTGAGAAAAGGGTTTTCCTGGCTAATTGTAATGTTTAAATTGGTTGATTTACAATTGTATACTCTCTATTGGTTTCCTAGGATTAACTTGGCATCTTGAAGTGAGTGATGAAAGGAGTTTGGTTTTCTTACATTCGGCTAGAGGCTAGACCACAAAAGTACTTGCTATGTGTGCCTTTCATGAGTTATGTACCTTGTTAAAACTTAATGTAGATAGATTAGTTACCTGAATTCTCTGTTTTGTTTCAGGTGTGTGTGTTGGTCTTTTTATGTTGTGGTAAATGAAGCAATAAATTGTGTTACCATAACACTCCTGCTTGGCCTCACATCATATGCGTTTGTGTTCTGAGTAAACCCCACTCTTACAATTTTATACCATTTTGTCACAGCAGATTGCTGGGCTGCTGGGGGGGGGGGGGGGGGGGGGGGGGGAGGGGGTAGCAAGAAGTAGAAGCAAGAGTGGAGTCAGCACTGATGTTAACCCCAGGAGAAAAATCTCCTCCAAGGGAATTGAACCCTGTCTGCACCACACTCTCTCTGCGTGTCTGTCTGTCATTCATTCTCTCTTTATCTCTGTCTTTATCTCTGTGTCTTCCCCTCTCTTTTACTATGATCTCTCTCTCTCTCTCTCTCTCTCTCTCTCTCTCTCTCTCTCTCTCTCTCTCTCTCTCTCTCTCTCTCTCTCTCTCTCTCTCTCTCTGGTAACGAGTGGCTTCCCTTGCTTGGCTGCCAGCAAGACGCTTCCTCTCGAGCTGTGTGTGAATTTTTGCTGTTTATCAGTCTTTTGACTTCAAAATGCCAGTGTGTGGACTACCAGCAACACTAGAGTGCATGTTGAATGCAGCACTACATGAACAAACGCTGTCTTCATTCAAGGTGGAAGGGAGAGGACATCAGACTGTTGTCATACTTCGTTTGACAGGTAGGCCTAATAATACCGACCACTCCCCTGTCACGCCAGTTCAAAATACATCATATAGAAAAAAGTGCCCATCTCAAAGGATCAGGGACAGAAGAAGAGCGGAAGCCTACAGAACAAATAAAGAAGGCAAATATAAGGAACAGGTTTTCGCCCCCCTCTCGTTTATTTTTACCCACCCCACCCAGTTTATATTATGAGGCAAACCACACTGACAGCAGTGCTCTTTTCGATGTGTTTAAGCGTGATGAACATTATCCTCCATCTTCAGGCAATGCCGGGAATGAACACTGTATAGACATGAAAGAACAAGACATAGACAAACAAAGAGTGACAATATCCTGCAGTAATGATGAAAGAAAAATAACGGAATATGTCCATGCTTGTGAAAATGAACTGAAGGATAGAGTCTGTGATGAAAACATTGATTGGGAAAGGGGAAATGAAGGTACAAAGAATGTCACTGAAGAAGAGTGTGCAGAGAATGAGAGCGAGGAAGAACGTGCAGAGAATGAGAGCGAGGAAGCACGTGCAGTCAGTGAGAGCGAGGAAGAACGTGTGGAGTGTGATGACCATGTGAAAAATAGCAGTGAAATGGGAGACAATGTTGAAAATGCTACCCTTAGTGACGTCTTGGAATGCTTACAAACATTTGCAAAAGCAGTTGACAAAACTTTAGACACTTCAAAGTCCATGCTGCAAGATGTGAAACAAAGCTTCGCTGATGGAGCCACTGCCCTATCAAAAGGAAAGCTTTCTGGAGATGTGTCTTGAAGATTGTGTGAGAGACTTCATATAAACTTAACATAAAGACACTGTGATTGGAACATCCAACAGTATTTATGTAAATGCAGTATCAATATTCTGCTATATTAACAAAACCATGGTTTGGAATGCATGCCATGTGGACAATTTTGGGTTAAATTCATCATGTTGTTAATTACGCATTTATATGTTTTGTGCCCAGCCCCTACCCCACTGTCCCCTTGTGAATGGGCATATTTGCTTAACACATTAAAAAATTGTCATTTGTCATTTGTCTCTCTCTGGTAACAATGTTGTAGCTAGACTCTAAATATTTTTTGGGTGGGGTTTTCTTGGTTACTTTGCTTGTTTGCTTGCTACTTCATTTCTGTTAGTCTGTCTGTTTTTTGTTTTAAGTGGATTTTGGTGGGGAGGGGGGGGGGGATTACTATTTTTGTTGGTTTTTGTTGTTGTTGGTTTTTTGTGTTTTTTAGTTAGGTTAGTTTCTCTTTTTTTTTCTTTTTTTTTTGGGGGGGGGAGGTTGGGTTTTTTTGTTTGTTTGCTTTTTGTTAGATAGATGGCTAGATGAAAAAAAAATTGCTTACTCAATGTACCATCTGGAAATAAAATTTTTGATTTGATTTGAATTGATCTCTCTCTCTCTCTCTCTCTCTCTCTCTCTCTCTCTCTCTCTCTCTCTCTCTCTCTCTCTCTCTCCGCCCCCCGTCAGGGGGACAGGATAGCCTAGTGGTCAGAACATTGTGCTGGCAATTTGACGACCTGGGTTGATTCCGGGTGGAGGGGATTTTTCTTCTGGATTTAACATCAGTGCTGACTCTACTCCCCCCAAAAGTCCTTCGGATGACACTATAAACCGAGACCCGTGGGTTGCAGAACATCTTGTGCACACGTTAAATCCTGTTCCGCTTTTTGTAAGAGTAGGCCATTGTGTGCCCGTGGGAACAGATGACATTTACAAAACTGCATACACACGGGGACTGGGTGTAAAAAGGCATATGATTGCTTATTCCATTATCCTCGATAGAAAGAATAAATAAATAAATAAATAAATAAATAAATAAATAAATAAATCTCTCTGTGGTCTCCCTTCCTTCTCTCTCTGCCTGTCTCTCTCTTGTCTCTCCTCTCACTTGTTTGGTTATCTTTCTTTCATGTTTGCTTTTTGTGTTTTCTGTGTCGCCTTTGTCTGGTGACATAATGCAACCTGAAATAGAATTAGGAGCTCTGGCCTACTTCTGTGAAAACAAGCACGCAAGCACACACACACACACACACACACACACACACACACACACACACACACACGCACGCACGCTCGCTCGTACGCACACTCACACACACACACATGCGCGCACACGCGCACACACACACACGCACGCTTGTACGCACAATCACAAACACACACACACGCACGCTCGTACGCACACTCACACACACACACTCACACATACGCACGCACGCACACATGCACACATACGCACACTCTCATACACACACACACACACACACACACACACACACACACACACACACACACACACATACACACACACACACACACAGGTATGTTTTGTTTGCACAAACTGACACATCATCTCCAGTAAGCTAGATTAATACCAATGATAAAAATAACAAAAATGAATGTTTTTTATGGCACAAATGAGTCATCACTGTATTGTGATGCTTGGTCCTGTGTCTTGCTGCCTTCTTGCTTATCTTCTTTAGCAGCCTCCTTTTTTGGCTGCCTTATCTTCTGTGATGCTCCTATACTACTGTCCCACTCATTTCAATCTCTCCGCCCCAGCCCTACCCATGATTCATTATGTCGCATATCCAGGGTTAAAAATCCACGGGGAGCCTGTCACTGTCAAGCCGCTGTGGGGCCACCAGCCACAGAGGCCCTGCACTGCTGCTAGGTCACTTCCGACTTGTTCAGTGGCACTGGCTGTTATGTAAGTAAACACACGCAGAATAGAGCCTGCAGTGTTGACATACATAAGGGAAAGAGTTTTCTTTCTTTTAATTCTCTCTGTCTTATCTTTCTTTCCTTCCCTAAACTTTTGTCCTATTTTTCAGGGCCCTCAAAAAAGCAAAGTATACAGAGATGTCTTTAGCCATATGAAATGAACCCCTTAAAGTCACTCTTGCTGGTCATCTTGTTGCTCCAGAATACTGATGTCCAATAAGGTGTTGGTTTGCTTGGTTTGGGTTGATTATATAATAAGTCCCAGGGGAGCCATCCATCTGTGCTGCCATCAGCCAACCACCATCCTAACCATAATTATAGGTTTGGTACAGAATAGCTCAGTGGTCAGAGGCTGGCTTTCCCTAAGCTAATCATCGCGTGGTTACCAAGTGGATGGGTGACCGTTTGCGTGTCTTGGTTTCAGTATAGTCCCCAAGTTCACCCAGCTGTAAATGGGTACCTGGCCTCTTTAGGGTCAGGGAAGGTAAAAGCAGTGAGGGAGAGGAGATATAGATGGGCGCCGTCCTCAATATACTGGCCCCCTAGGGAAGCTTAGGTCTCTGATGCCTCGCTCCCCTACGACCACAAAGGTTATGGGACACCATTACCTACATACCTAACTTGGTTTGATTTTAGCGAAGTCCCAACAGAGCTGATTTGAGGGCTGTAGCATCAGCCTTATTGCTTTATCTCATGAGGCCATTTTGAATGATTAAAATTAACTTTCTATCTACCCCATTAGGATACTAGGGGCCTGTCAGTATAAATGGCATCCCCACCTTTTGGAAATTCTGTGCTAGGAATTCCCTCTTTTCCATCCCTTCCTTTGTTTCTGCTTTGTTTCTTTTCTTTATGCCACCTCCTTCCTGTCCATTTTCCTGCCTTTGTTTTCCAGAAAGACTTAGAAGAGAATGATTTTCTCTTATGCTGAAGTAGGACGTGCTAGCCCTGACTTGCCAGGTGCTTCACAGTAGCACCAGCGTATTTTCGCTCACATGACAGACAACAATGGCTGCTGTCTGAGCGTTTGATGACAAAGAAGAAGACTTTCTTTCTTTGATTATATTAGAGTCCCTCCAGAGTTATCAAGTTATCAAGAATTATCAAAAGCAAAAATAAAATAAATAAATGCATGCTGAAGAATGGTAACACATGCACGACAAAAGGTCTTTGGAAGGACGGTGGCAGGATGGTTAAGATGTTCGCCTGCCAAAATGTAAACCGCGAGTTTCTGGGTTCATACCCAGCTCGCCCTTTCTTTCTAGTTTGACGAAAAAATCGAACTGAATGTCAGTCATTCCGATGAGACTATAAACTGAGGTCCCGTGTGCGAACGCACGCAGAACATCTTGCCCACATGTTAAAATCCCGTTCTGCCTTTCGGAAGAGCAGGCCATCCTGTGGGGTAGGAGGGATGACAAAATTAAAGAAAAAAACCAGCATGCACACAGGTGTAGTGTTTAGACACCATCCCTGAGGGGAAAAAATAATGGGTAGGCGCTGCACTTGTGGCGACGCGCTCTCCAGGGAGAGCAGCCCAAATTTCAGTAGAGAAATCTGCTGTGACATAAAGTGGTATAAAAAAAAAAAAAAAATCCAATGTAGGGATAGTATCAACCGACCACCACCACCACCAAACAGCTCTCTCTGACCACCAGATGACAACAGGGATTAAAAATGGTTTATTAATTAAAAGTTTTACATATGACCAGCACAACTAGGCAAGGCATAACTCATACTAAGGGATATACAAGTAAAATGACAATATTTCTAAGAGCATTATGCAACACTGATTTTGTAAAGACATGTACCAAAGGAAATGTCCGCCTAAAATACTTTTGTGAGAATGTGTGTGTGTGTGTTGTTTGAACCTGAAAGGGTTTATACGGAGAGGAACACAGACACATGAATGGGGTAAGAGAGACACGTGCTTTGCCCCAAGAGACCACTGATTGTTACACCTTGTCCTGGCTAAATCCCTTAGGAAAGTTCTACTGGCTACTAGCATTGTCTCCCCTGCCACTGCCACACAGGCCCACACATAACCAGCCAGCCAGCCGGCCATTCTGCTCTTTTGTGCTGACCAGTCAGCGGGGTGTCGCAGCCTTTTGCTCTATTGTGGGCGGCATTGTGGGGCCATTGTTGCCCCCATTCTCAAGGCGCTATTTTGACAGCTGCGGGACAAAGGCGGGGTGACCGGCGGGAGGATTGTGCCATGGCGCAAACAGTGATTTTTCCACCCCTGTTAATCCCTGCCTGCTGATGACAATGGGCCAAAGAGGGTCGGAACCACGCTAGGTTGGGTCTGAAGTTATATACCTGAGACTTGTTGGTCATGGGGGTAAAAAAAAAATGAAAGAAAGAAAGGAAGAAAGAAAAAGAAAGGAAACCGAAAGAAAAAAAAAGGTTAATGGTTTGAAAAAAGTCAATTAATTGTAGTAGTAGTAGACTGGAGATTTGAATGACCAAAACATGGTGGTTTTTTTTTTTTTTTTTTTTTACTTTAGGCCTTACTACTCCATCTCCCTTCCACCTCCCCCCCCCCCCACCCCCCTGTCCTTCAGGAGTCGTCAGGAGAGGGCGTGCAAACTGTTTTTCTGGTCGACAGCTTCGGGCGATTGGTCTCCTGCCGGTTGTTCCCCTGGTTTTTTCAGCGGGCTTTTCTTTGGGCAGGCACTCACCGTGTGAACATTGTCGTGGCGAAAGGCGAGTCAATTCCACAGGCAGAGCGGGGCTTTTGTGCCGGCGACATTGGCGGTATTAATTATGTGAATGGGAGTGTTGGAGCTTTAAGAAGCAATAATACAGGGACAAAGGCGGGAACACGGCTTGTGAAAACCCTTATCCCAGAGCCATTCAGCCCCCGCTCAAGAACCCCAAGTCAAGCGGAAGGAACGCGTCGCAAGGGCTTGTGGGGGAAATAGGGAAGCACAATGGCGGCTGGGGACTGGGAACACCTCTCCACCGGGTTCTTTTTCTCCGCGCGCAAAACGCTCCAGTGAGCAAGCTGTGAAAAGGAAAAGATAAACTACCTGTATAGAAGCATGGGGAGAAATTTGTTCAACACGAATTCGGGCCGCACAATAGCCCACAATGAGCGAGATGCTTGAATCGCCATTTAGCTCGGCAGCCAACCCGGGTTGGCATTGTGGCTCTGCGTGGGTAAGTGAAGAAAAGGTTTAACAGCAATGAATAGCTTGATAGGCCGGCAAGAAAAATCAGATACAATGCATGTCAAAAGAAGCAAGGAACACGGCCAAGCTTCGGAAGAAAAGACAGGAATAATGCAATAGTTGAGAACGCAACACAGACCCCGCGTTTTGAAAGCAGGGGCACAAAGAAGCAAGGTGAAGCTTGCTTGCAATGATACAATAGTCACCTTTTATTGCACGGCTCGCATGAAGAACATACGATATAATCGAAGCCAGACTTTTAAAGGAAACCTCTTCATTGGAGTTCAGTCGTTCCCACGAGGCATACAAAGCCCCTTTTGACTGGCTCAGAAAAGATGCAAAGTTTTGTATAATTAATTGCTATTTAATTTCGACCTCCAGTACGTTTTCCTTTTTTGGGGGGAGGGGGTTGTGGGATATGTAAACCGGTTTCTGTTCTGCGTCTTTATTTGAAGCGTTTGCACAGGATAGAAGTAGGGGAGGCTATGTGCTCCTACACAAAACAATTAATATACTATTTAGATATATATTATTTACATTGATAGTCCCTTCCTTTGAAGCCTTCTTATCATACATTACTGTGAGAGTTCCTTGGGGGAGTCTTCAAAGGAAGTTAGCGTTGCTTTGAATTAATGCACACTGCTATCCTATTGAGGAAACACGCTTAGTTTAAATAAATCATACTCCCGCTTTCATCGGGGCCAAACGGCCGTAACAGATTGGGCAAATTAATATTGTGTAGCTACTCTCTGTCGTGGTTTATCGTTCCCAGCTTTCGTTGATCATTCTGTTTGAAGCCAAGAGATTTTCCCATGATTTCTGATATTAATCACGTTTTGGGCATTAATTTGTCAGGAATCCT
This sequence comes from Stramonita haemastoma, assembly GCA_030674155.1. Classification (NCBI taxonomy): domain Eukaryota; kingdom Metazoa; phylum Mollusca; class Gastropoda; order Neogastropoda; family Muricidae; genus Stramonita; species Stramonita haemastoma. Next base: position 51,163,929 of record CM060335.1, read on the forward strand.
GCTGGACCAAATTAAAGGCGGTAAGATGGATGGACGTGATCGATGAATGCAAGTCTCAATCCCTGAAAGGACCAAGCTGTCCAAGGCGAGAACAAGCTGTCTTTGCGCTAAGAAAACCTGATGGTGAAGGTAAGCCACAGCGCTTGAGATCGCCTGCTAAAGTCCACAAAGAAAATCATGACACAGAATGAGCTGAAAACGCACAGGGCCGAACCAAACCGCTGTCATTACCAGGAAACAAAGAGAACAAACTCTGTAGGGAAGGGAGGTCACACGCTTGGCCGCTCATCAGTGGTCACCGACAATGGCGGCTCAGCACCTTGATGGCGATGTTTAGACCACAGCTGGACAATGATAATAGACGCTCGTCCTCACCCTAGCGGCCTCACACAACCAGAATCGATTTAGTCCTGAAAAAAGGGGTTTCAGTGGAAACG
>CM060335.1:51166865-51184365 GCA_030674155.1 Stramonita haemastoma
ACATGAATATAATTACACAATAAACGGGGTTGGATGGGGGACTATGAATTACAACAGAAAGAACATGTAATTAGATCTATATATTTTATCAGAAAACGAACAGAACCAAGCAAAAAAAAAGTAGATAAATATACAAAGAAAGAAAAAGGTGGAGAAAGTCAATGACAGATCACAAAGCAAAAAACAAAAAAGATAGACAGAAAATAGGGCAGAGAAAAAAAAAAAAAAAGAGAAAAGAAAATGAGAAATAAGATAGAACGATAGGAAGACACGAACATGTGAGCAGACTAACGACTAAACTACAAAAAATTCAGTTACCTGTAAGACCTCTTTATACTCGTCTGATACCAAAATACATATTTTTATTGATAAGGCCCAAAGCCCAGTACAGCTGATCTGACCACCACCACCCCCCCAAAAAAAAAGAAGAAAAAAAGAAAAAAAAATCAGTTTGTTGACTACCAAGCATCAGGAAGTGAGAAAAAAATCGTACTTCCAACTGCAACAAAGTTTACAAAAGGGGATACTCAAATCTGATAAGATTTGAGAGAGGAGGCCTCAACACCAGATTCTATCGTTCAAAAAGAATTAGACTAGATCCGCGTACTCGGAATGCGGCTACCTTAATGGTGGGCAAAAAAAACCCCAAACCTGTCGCATACGCAAAACCTCACCATTCGTAAACCTCAGAGCTCTAGCCAAGGAATGAGAACAGATATGATAAAGTAATATAAACATAGAATAATTAGGAATAAAAAAAAATACAGTAAACCAATCTGTGAATTTGTTGAAAATGAAAGGGTTGAGTATGCAGCTACAATGAATGATAATATATATTCAACATTTCAATAGAGATAAGAGCTGGACATCATTATTATGTGTGGAACCATGTAAGTGCACTGTTGCGACCACACACACACACACACACACACACACACACACACACACACACACACACACACACACACACACACACACACATATATATATATATATATATATATATATATATATATATATATATATATATATATTATACATACACACACGCACGCACGCACCCACACGCACGCATGCACGCACGCACGCACACGCACGCACAATCACAAACACAAACACAAGCACACGCACACACACACAGACACACACACACGTGTGTGCGCGCACGCACACACAGACACACAGACACACAGACACACAGACACACAGACACAGACACACACACACACACACACACACACACACACACACACACACACACACACACACACACACACACACACACACACAAGAATTGGTCATAATATAAAAAAAAAAACCAACACGAAGAAACGACCCAAGAGCAAAAATTGGTAAAAGACAAAAAAGAAGAGAAGAAAAAAGAAAAGAAACAATAACAACACACATAAAAACGACACTTTCTACAACAACAAACAACCTTTTTAACAACCAACACAACAAAACTAGCAAGTAGAACTAATTATGATTTGAACAACAATCTTACCGCCCACCCCCCTTTCCTTTTTCTGAAAGTATTGGCACTCCTTCACCAGAACATGATACCCGCACACGTGCGCGGAAGACTATGGTAGCTCGCGCGGTGCCAAACGGCGAACATCGCCTATCGATTTCCTTTTAACAAGCAAGGGGAGAAAACCGAACATTGCTAGGGGGAGATCATTGACTGTCTCGGGAGGGGGCGGGCGGGGGAGGGGGGGAGGGTGGTTTGCGGGGGGGGAGGGGGAGTAGGGGGGAGGGGGGTAGGGGGATATCTCTTTTTGTCTCGCTGACTAAGCTGACTGGCTGGCTGGCTGGATGTGTGTCTGTCTGTTTGTGTGTCTGTGTCTGTCTGTGTGTCTCTGTTTCTGTCTCACCTTGTGTGTCTGTCTCCGTATGTCTATCTTCTATGGTTTGTCTGTTTCTATCTCTGTGTGTCTGTGTGTCTGTCTCCTCTGATTGTTTATTTATGTTATTGCCCTCTCTCTCTCTCTCTCTCCCCTCTCTCTCTCTCTCTCTCTCTCTCTCTCTCTCTCTCTCTCTCTCTCTCTCTCTCTCTCTCTCTCTCTCTCTCTCTCTCACACACACACACAGAGATATATATATATATATACAGATATATATATATATATTTAATATATATATATATATTATATTATATTATAGGCACATACTTTTATACATATGTAACTCTCTCTCTCTCTCTCTCTCCTCTCTCTCTCTCTCTCTCTCTCTCTCTCTCTCTCTCTCTCTCTCTCTCTCTCTCTCTCTCTATATATATATATATATATATGTGTGTGTGTATGTGTGTGTGTGTGTGTGAGTGTGAGTGTGTGTGTGTGTGTGTGTGTGTGTGTGTGTGTGTGTGTGTGTGTGTGTGTGTGTGTGTGTACAACACTTGATGCGTTTATTAAGAAGAGCTATTTTGACTGAGGGTTGGATGAAAAAAATTACTTTTGAGATAATTCTCTTATTACAATATTGTTACAAAAAAGCTCTCTCTCTCTCTCTCTCTGTCTCTGTCTCTCTGTCCCTGTTTGTCTTTCTCTTTATCTCTGTCTCTGAGTCTGTCTGTCTGTCCGTCTGTCTGTCTGTCTGTCTGTCCATCCGTCCGTCCGTGCCCCCCCCCCTCTCTCTCTTTCTCTCTCCCTCTCTCTCTCTCTCTCTCTCTCTCTCTCTCTCTCTCTCTCTCTCTCTCTCTCTCTCTCTCTCTCTCTCTCTCTCTCTCTCTCTCTCTCTCTCTCGCGCGCGCGCGCGCGCGCGCGCTGCCAGAAGTAAAACAAAATAATTGTTCAGAGGGAAACCCACACCAGAGAAAACAGAAGACTACAGTGGGGGAAACTGTTGGTTTTTCTTCTCTTCGTCTCTTCTTTCTGTCTTTCTTTCGTTTACTGTTCTTTCTTTTTTTTAACTCTCTCTCTCTCTCTCTCTCTCTCTCTCTCTCTCTCCTCTCTCTCTCTCTCTCTCTCTCTCTCTCTCTCTCTCTCTCTCTCTCTCTCTCTCTCTTTTCTTTCCGATCTTTGCATTTTTTTCTCTGCCTTTTTGTTTTTGTTTTTCTCTCTTTCTTTTTAATTCCTTTTCATTTCCTTCTCACCTTTTCGTTTATTTTTTCTTTATTTTTTTTTGTTATTTCTAGGTTTATTGTTTTAATTTTTCTTTATTTTCAGTATCTTTTTGCTATTTTGGTTTGTTTATTCAGTGGTCATGGATGGTGTGTGTTTGTGTGTGAAGAGGGGGGGGGGGGGGGGATGTAAGGGGGCGAGGGAGAACTCAGAGGGCTAAAAACGTTTTTGGATCGGTTTTGTTTGCTTTTGTCTTGGTTTTGCTTTTGTTGCAACTGTCTGTCAACAGGGGTGTAATCTATTCTGTTCTGTTTTACTCTATTCTGTTCTGTTCTGTTCTGTTTTGTTTTGTTCTATTCTATTCTATTGTATTCTAATCTATTCTATTCTATTCTATTCTATTCTAGCCACCGCTGTAGTCTAGTGGTTAGGGCGTTGGACTCGTAATCTAAAGGTTGCGGTTCGATCCCAGCTTTCGGCTATGGTGTTGTGCCCTTGGAAAAGGCACTTTACGGCTATTTTCTCACCCCACCCAGGTGTAAAAGGGGTACCAACCTTGTGTTGGGGTTAACCCTGCGATAGACTGGCATCCTATCCAGGGGGTAGTTTTTGACTCTCAGTCGCTTAACCCCACAGAAACCGGGATAAGCACCGGCCTGTTGAGCCTTATGGCTCGGGACAGACTTTAACTATTCTATTCTAATCTAGTCTAGTCTCTCTAGTCTAGTCTAGTCCAGTCCAGTCCATTCTATTCTATTCTATACTATCCTATTGTACTCTAGTCTGTTCTAGTTTAGTCTAGTTCATTCTATTATGTTCTTGTGTAGTCTAGTCGGCATGGCCTAGAACGTTATGGTATGGAAGGGTAGGACAGGGTAGCGTATGGTGTGGTAGGGTAGGGTATTGTATGGTATGATATGGTAGGATAGGATAAGGTATGAAATGGTGGGGTATGGTAGGGTAGGGTAATTTATGATAGAATAGGGTAGAGTAGTGTAGGTGTGATATCACGGGATAGGGTATGGTATCTATGGTATGGTGTGGTATGGAAGGGTAAGGTAGGGTAGGGTATGGTAAGGTAAGGTAGGGTAAGGTAGCGTAGGGTAGAGTAGAGTAGGGTAGGGCAGGGCAGGGCAGGGTAGGGTAAGGTAGGGTAGGGTAGGCAGGGTAAGGTAGGTTAGGGTAGGGTAAGGCAGGGCATGGCATCACATGACATGGCATAGAGTGTATAAAATGACATAGCACGATTCAGTGCGGTATGGCTTTGATAACAAAACAGGCACTAAAAAACCCCCCGGAAAAAAGCAAACAATCACGATACTTATAACACCTCACGAACATTTATATCTAAACAGTGCCCTAAACTTATTCATGTGCCCGCACACACACACACACACACACGCACACACACACACACACACACACACACACACACACACACACACACACACACACACACACACACACAGCTAAGAAAACCCAAACATGCCAGCATATCTGCAGTCACTCGGCACCTTGGAAAGCTATCCCCATTGCGGGCCTATAGTGATGAGTTTGTCACAGGCATTTAAACATGGAAAAATGAAGTGAAAGAGACGATCTTTTCCGCCACTCACATCTCTCACACTACTCTCACTGGCATGTAAACGAATGCGGAACTTCCTGACAATTTCTTTTTTTTATATAGTCTATCTCTTTCTTTCTTGTAAGCTTGTGATTGTTTTGTTTGTTTGTTGTTTCTCTTAAGTTTTTCTTTTTAAAGTTCTGCTCCAGTTAAAGACACGTACGTACATATTCTAAAACGTTCAGTGTTGGTTGTTTTTGTTTGCTTGTTTGTGTTTGTTTTGGGGATGGAGGTGTCACCGCGTCATGGATATCTCAATAATTATACGGTAGTTACCGCCACATTTCTAAAACAGATTTTTATGAGATACTTCTCTTAGCTGTGTGTAATTCTAACATTTTTTAAAATCTTTTATATCAAGGATAATGGAATAAGCACTCATGTGCTTTTTTACATCCAGTCCCCGTGTGTATGCAGTTTTGTAAATCTTGTCATCTGTTCCCACCAGCACACAATGGCCTACTCTTACGAAAATCGGAACAGGATTTAACGTGTGCGTCAAGATGTTCTGCGTGCGTTCGCACATGGGACCTCGGTTTATAGTCTAATCCGAAGGACTTTTGGGGAGAGTGGAGTCAGCTCTGATGTTAACTCCAGGGGAAAACATCCCCTCGAACGGGAATCGAACCCGGGTCGTCAATGCTTACAGCCATGTGCACATCAAAAGAACCATGACAGTTGAAAATCGGTAAAAGCAAGAAGGTACCTCCTGACAAAACTGGCAGATGTGTGTGTGTGCGTGCGTGCGTGAGTGCGTACGTGTATGTGTGTGTGAGCGTGCGTGTGTGTGTGCGTGCGTGCGTGCGTGCTTGTGTGTGTATGTATGTGTGTGTGGTTTTTTATATTCTAACATTGTGGATATAGCCTATTCTCACGAACGTGCTTCTGCAAGTCCTCTGCAAGGCCTCTGCAAGGCCTCTCTCTCTCTCTCTCTCTCTCTCTCTCTCTCTCTCTCTCTCTCTCTCTCTCTCTCTCTCTCTCTCTCTGTGTGTCTGTCTCTGTCTCTGTCTCTGTCTCTGTCTCTCTGTCTCTCTCTCTCTCTCTCTCTCTCCCCTCTCTCTCTCTCTCTCTCTCTCTCTCTCTCTCTCTGTGTGTGATAAAGAACAGAGAAAATGAACAGATTGTCTACAACACTTTGTCTTGTTATCAGGGTACAAGCACTACAAGGAGCGCTCTCAGAACAACTCAGGTGCAAACTGAGCACTCTTTTGCCCATTATTCTGGTTTTTGTGTTCCGAGTTTAGCTTCCCCCCATAAAAAACCCATGTTTTCACCAGTTTTCAGCGTAGCGCCATGTGGTTGAGTGTTGACGGAAGGTAATAGATGCGGTGAAGGTAAGGGAGAGCAGAGGGAGGAGGAGGGATGGGGGTGAGGTTGGGGGTTGGGGGAAGGGTGATGATGGGACTGCATCAACAGGAGAACGGGAGGGGGGAGGGGGGGGGGACTCCCATAGGTCAGTCCTGACAGTTTTATTCAATTTATTAATTTTATTTCATTCCCTTTTAAAATTTAAATTTCTCTGCATTAATTTCGGGATGCTCTCCCTTGGGAGTGCGCGTCGTCACAAGAACCTACCACCCAGTATTTCTTTTTCTTTTTCCTGTCAGCAATTGTATTTGTTTCCCTATAAGAGTGGCTTTTTTCAACATAATTTTGACAGTAACAACCTCTGTGGGTTGCTATGGGTTCTTTTACGTGCGCGAAATACTTTTCTGTAACACACATGACCTCGGTTTATCGTCTCATCTGAAAGACTAGCACCCAAACCACCACTCATGTTCAAATGGATGGGGGAAAAGTTTTGGAGCCAAGCGATGTTTGAACCACCGCATACTCCGACCCGGAGTTTCCTCTTTCTAGGCAGGCGCGTTACCTCTAGACCACCGATCCAATGCAATTCTTTATTAAATCACCTTTGCTCATAACTGAACACGTACTGATATGTCCGTATCTTTTCTCTTTTTGTAGTGTTTTTATTCTTTTATTTCGAGGATGTTTTACATCCAGTCCCTGTGTGTATGTAGTTTTGTCAGTTTTGTCATCCGTTCCCACCGGCACACAATGGCCTACTCTTCCAAAAAGCGCAACCGTGTGCTCAAGATGTTCTGCACTGAACAAGTACATCACAAGCCATTCTCTACGTTCTCGATACCGTGTTCCAACAAAATGTTCAGTTAAAAACACCTTTACAACCACACCAACGAACACTAGAATGGAAACAGTGCCCCCCTCCCCACCCCCCCACTCCCAAGCAATCCAGATTCGAAAACCATACCAGCAAATCTGTCAAGAGATCTCTCACTTCCCACATCAGTAACTCAAGCCCAGGACGAGCCCTTGTTAATGTGTTTGACAGCATCTTTTAAGCGCAGAAAATGACTTCAACAAAACAGTGTTCTTGGGTACCCATGTCGCTATTGGACAGTATTACACTCAATTACGTGTAACTGAATCATTAAACTGGCTTCTCTCTCTCTCTCTCTCTCTCTCTCCTCTCTCTCTCTCTCTCTCTCTCTCTCTCCTCTCTCTCTCTCTCTCTCTCTCTCTCTCTCTCTCTCTCTCTCTCTCTCTCTCTCTCTCTCTCTCTCTCTTTAATTCCATTACCCTCAGAAGAAAATGTTACTGTTTTTTTCTCTCTGTCTGTCTCTCTCTGTGTCTCTGTCTGTCTGTCTGTCTCTCCCTCTCTCTCCCCACTCTCTCTCCCCTTCCCTTTCTCTCTCCCCTCCCCCCCTCTGTCTCTCTCTCCCCTCCCCCCTCTCTCTCCCCAACCCCCCTCTCTCTCTCTCTTTCTCACCCTCCCACTTCAGCTGTTTCTTACACGGAATATCGCTACGTTGTTGACTGTTGACAGGACGCGCTGTTAACGCCCCTCCTGCAGAAGTGTTGACGAGGCACCATCAGCAGGAGCACTGGAATCAGCTCAGAGACTTCAGACACACATCAACAGTGTCAGGGGCAATTTGATAGACTGGCGGAGCCTACTGGGCTGGAACACAACACAGCGTGTAGTCTGTTAAATAGAGAGGAAAAGGATTAGATTAGCTGGTTATAATACTATGCTATATTATGCAGTGTGCGCTCTTTTTTTTTTTTTCGTTCAGCCATCATGGCAGATTTTTCTTGCTTTTCCTTTTTTCTTCTTCTTCTTCTTCTTGTTCCTCCTCTTTCTTCTTCTTCTTCTTCTTCTTCTTCTTCTTCTTCTTCTTCTTCTTCTTCTTCTTCTTCTTCTTCTTCTTCTTCTCTGCTACATCTTTTTCCTCCTCCCTCTCCTCTTCCCCCTCATCTTTCTCCCTATTTGTAATTCTTTTCTTCCTTGTTCTCCCCCACTTTTTCAGGAAAAGAAGAGATATCTTCCTCTGCGCTTAAATATATATATATATATATATATATATATATATATATAATATATATAATATATATATATATTTATATATATATGATATATATATATATAATATATATATATCTGTATGTGGATAGATAGATAGATAGATAGAGGCCCCGTGTGCGAATGCACGCAGAACATCTTGCGCACACGTTAAAACCCCGTTCCACCTTTCGGAAGAGTAGGCCATCGTGTGCCGGTAGGAGCGGATGACAAAATTATAACAAACCAGCATGCACACAGGTGTCGTGTTTAGACACCATCCCTGAGGAAAAATCGGGGAGTTGGAGTTGGGGATCTTTGCGCCTGGTGGCAGCATGATCTGTGGCTCTGTAGGTCAAATGCAAGCGCTTTGATTTGTCTTTACAAGAGATAGCGCTATACAAATTCCATGTATTAATTAATTAAAAAATAGGTAGGTAGGTAGGTAGGTAGGTAGGTAGACAGACAGATAGACAGACAGATAGACAGACAGAGACAGATAGATAGATAGATAGATAGATAGATAGATAGATAGATAGATAGATAGATAGATAGATAGATAGATAGATAGATAGATAGATAGATAGATAGATAGATAGATTAATAAAAGGTAATAAAGGTAAAAGTGTCCCATAACCTATGTGATCATAGGGGAGCAAGGCATCAGAGACCTCAGCTTCTCTAGGGGCCAGCATATTGAGGGCGGGGCCCATCTCTTCTCCCTCATTGCATTACCTTCCCTGACCCTCAAGAGGGCAGGTACCCATTTACAGCTGGGTGAACTGGGGGACTGTACTAAAGCCAAGGAGCACAAACGGTCACCCATCCAACTGGTAACCATGCTCGATGCTGCTTAACTTTGACTTGGAGCAAGTATATACTCTGACCACTGAGCCATCCCCCCCTTACTAGTTAATAATACGTGACTTAAATGATGATTCTGAGGCAGTTATTTACAATATGGTGATTGATTGCTGATATACTTTTTGCAACGTTTTTATGATTATGTACACGTTCATTAAAAATTAAATGCAAAAACCAAAACCACGAGAAATCTAGCTAAAACAAAATAAAAGCAAAGTAAGCAAGATGAAAATCTAAACCCTTATCCCCTATCTACCTACCTAACTACCCACCCACTTACCCAACTTACTATCCAGCCAACCTAACAACCAACCAACCAAACATCCAATTAAATAAGCAACCAAACGACCAGCCAACCAGCCAACTACTTCCAAACAAAAAACCAATGGATTCTTCCAAATTGTGTTTCTCTTGTACAACAGTGCTTCCCAGTTAGGGAAGAGGTATCTGATAATGTGCATCAAACATTGTGACCAAGACTGTGCTCTCACACTGCAAACCCTTACAACTATATGCTAACACACAATCCTCCATCATATACATCAAACATTGGGACAAAGACTGTGCCCCCACATTGCAAACCCTTACAGCTATATGATAACACATACTCCCCCCATCATATACATCAAACATTGTGACTCAAACTGTGCCCCTCTCCTCCAAGCCACTCCCCCAACATGCTAACACATCTGTCAAGAACTCTCTCCCACCCTGCCCTACTGGTAACCATGCTCCCACAACAACTCCAAGTGAAGGGGATGAGTGTGTCACAGTGTTTCACACAATATAAAAAAAACCAACGGGCAGAATAACTATCTTTTTACACACAGAGACATCCCTGTCACACTAGCTGACGTGTAATAAATTCAGCAGCCAACCTCTTCCCTCTGAATTCCCTGGCTAGTAGAAAAGGTGCCTTTTCTGATGTCAGGATCCCAATCATTGTGCTGTTTACTGGGGGACAGAGATGGCTGGTTTTGGCGCTGGCTGGCGGAAGAGAAGAAAGGAGGGTGATGGTGCAGTAGTATTTATCACCAGGGATGCTGAAACAAGTTGTGTAAGCCCAGACACTGTAATTATGTACTACTAACATGCCCGAAGGTGCCAGTCAGGCTGTGACAGACTGATACAGCACGTGCATCTTATTTTCTGCCTTTTTGGTCCCTTCTCTGACCTTTTCTCCGACAAAAAAAACTTAAAAGGTAACAATTATATATTTTTTTAAACCCAGCATGCACACAGGTGTCGTGTTTAGACACCATCCCTGAGGAAAAATCCGGGAGTTGGAGTCCCCAGGGCGTCTCGGGGCTGTATATATATATATATATATATATATATATATATATATATATAGATAGATAGATAGATAGATAGATAGATAGATAGATAGATAGATAGATAGATAGATAGATAGATAGATAGATAGATAGATAGATACAGCCCCATATATATTACATACAGCCCCATATATATTACATACAGCCCCATATATATACACATACATGTATATATAATATACATACATACATACATACATACATACATACATACATACATACATACATACATACATACATACATACATACATACATACATACATACATACATACATACATACATACATACATACGTACGTACGTACGTACGTACGTACGTACGTACGTACGTTTAGACACCATCTACGTACATCATACGTACGTATGTATGTATGTATGTATGTATGTATGTATGTATGTATGTATGTATGTATGTATGTATGTATGTATGTATGTATGTATGTATGTATGTATGTATGACAATAATGGGTAGGTGCTTCACTTGCGGCAATGCGCTCTCCCGTGGAGAGCAGCCCGAATTTAACGCAGGGAAATCTGCTGTGACATAAAGTAAAAAAAAAAAAAATCTGCCACGTTGAAGCTGGATATGCTGGACTTGACTTGTCAGGTGCTTAACGGCAGCGCAACGCATTTTTGCTCATATGCCAGATAACAACAGATGGTGTCTGAGTGTTCAACAAAGAAGAAAAAGAAGCAGAAAGATGGACCCACTCCACTGGTTTCCTCCTTCCCATCGTTTCACTGTTTACCATTTTTATGATTATCCAAATGCACAGAAGGAAAAGAGATCGAGGGTTGTTTTTCACGTTGTTCCCCCAATCGCCCTCACTTTACACCATAATGATTATACACATGTTCCAAAAATACAGAGAAGTGCACAGGACAGAGAGAGAGAGAGAGAGAGAGAGAGAGAGAGAGAGAGAGAGAGAGAGAGAGAGAGAGAGAGAGAGAGAGAGAGAGAGAGAGAGAGAGAGAGAGAGAGAGAGAGACAGACAGACAGACAGACAGACAGACAGACAGACAGACAGACAGAGACAGACAGACAGAGACAGACAGACAGAGACAGAGACAGATACAGATACAGACATACATACAGAGACAGGCAGACAAGACAGACACCATGGAGACATGCTGCTTTACCTTCCCTGACCCTAAAGAGGGCAGGTACCTATTTACAGCTGGGTGAGCTGGGGGACTGTACTGAAGCCAAGGTGCAAAAACGGTCACCCATCCACTGGATAACCATGCTCGATGCTCCTTAACCTTAGTTAAAGGAAAGCGAGTGCTCTGACCACTGAGCTATCCTGTCCCAGAACCAAAACAATGGATAAATAGAATATATTCAGGAAGCTGAGGTGTTTTGCACTAACAATGTACATGATAATTATAACCACTATGTCAACAAACACACCTACAAACTGACAACAAAACAGAGTGAAAAAGAACCCCCCCCCCACCTCTTGTAAATGAAAATAAAAACTATGAAAAAGAGACAACACTTTGAGAATTGATTGATCTGTGTGCTTTTCCTGATCAATTTGGCTTATTTGTGTCTTTTCTCTCCTTTCTTCATTTTGCACTTGTTATCCCATTCCTCTTCTCTTACCTATCCCATTCACAAGTTTTTCATGTGGCTCAAACTCTCCCCCACTCTTTCCAATAACCCCTCCCTCACACACAGACACACACACACAGACACATACATACACACACACACTACACGCACATATATTACACACACACACATTACACACACACATTACACACACACTTCACACACACATTACACACACACACACACTTCACAGCACTCTCTCTCTCTCTCTCTCTCTCTCTCTCTCTCTCTCTCTCTCTCTCTCTCTCTCTCTCTCTCTCTCTCCAAAAGCTATTGAAGAATCCCCCCTGTTATGTCTTTGAAAGGTTCAAGCCAGCTACTCACCAGAACCAAACAGCTCAAAAGTGCCTACAGTTACCAAAAAAGTGAGTGCAAAGTTCGAACAGGGAGAAAATCGTCCTGATCGGAGGTGGAGGTGGGGAGAGAGGGGGGGGGGGAGGAGAGAGAAGAAGGGAGAGCTGAGGAAGAGAGCATTGATGGTGTTCGACCAAGAAATGTAGAAGATGGAGTTTAAGTTAGTACAGCACAGCAGCTGTCCAGGACACTTCGCATTGGAGCAGAGAGATTTGGAAAAGGTGTAGCCATTGTACTGGAGTGTAGGGATCTGTATCAGACCTATCAGTGAGGATGCTCTTACTTCTCCAGAAGAAGTACACTGGTGTAGGCTGGGTCGTGTGCCAGCGCGAACACACACACACACACACAAACGCACACATGCGCGCGCACGCACGCACACACACACGCACGCAAGCACGCGCAGGCACACACACACACATACACACGCACACACACACACGCACACACACACATGCACGCACCCGCAGGCACACACACGCACCTGTCTAAAAATAACTTTTAGTGGATAGAGGTTAAAACAAACACACACACCCACACAAACACACACACACACACACACACACACACACACACACACACACACACACACACACACACACAAACACACACACACACACACACACACGCACGCACGCACCCACCCACCCACCCACATACACACACACAGATCCTGTACAGAAGGCATGATGAAAAAAAGCAATTGTATTGCTTCTTCAGTATACCATCCAGAAAGAAATGGACTTTGACTTTAAATTTGACCTCCCCGCACACACACAAACACACACATACAGGTGCACTCGCTTGGGGGCTCACACGCATGCATGCACGCACACACACAGACACACAGACGCACACACACACATAAGGGACTTTGGTTTATCCTCTTATCGTCTTATCGGAAAGACAAGCACACAGACCACCACTCTTGGAATTGTGAATAGGGGGAAAAGTTTGGGCCCAAACGGTGATCAAACCGCCCACACACTTCCGACCTGGACTTTTCGCTTTCTGGGCAGGTGCTTGCCTCTAGACTTCACCCAGTTGAGACAGATGAGTATTGGCCACCAAAATATGCACTCATGTAATATGGACTGGCCAAGACAGTCTTACAGGGAATGGTAAGGCTGCGGCCATAGTAAACCCGGCATTTTGCCGCCGTCAATTTTGCCACCCGGGTGAAAAATGCTGCCCAGCTGAATTACTCTGTGGCATCACTGATAATGGCTGTGCCCTGGCCATAGTAGAGCCAGCCCTGCCCGTATTTTTAACCCGTGGTTTTGACGTTCAAGATACAGTTTTGCCAGGTTGACGGAAAGGAAAATAATCAAGAAAAACTTATTTATGGTGCTTAAAAAATTCTGACTACACAAACAAGTAAATCGACCCTTCCCATTACATTCCAGTGGTTTTGATAAAAGTTTTGTGGGGGGATTTTACGTAAAAACACTTTTTATGTCGAACTATTTTCTATGATTTCTTGTGGGGGTGGGGCGGAATATTAGACACCGCAGCAGCCTCGTTTTTGCATTGCTCGCAGTCTGGGGTGACCACATTGTCAAAAAGAAAGGGCGGTCAAACTCAAGAAAGCCTGGTAGACTATGGCCGCTTTGAAAGATCCGATAAAGAGACCGCCCCTCGACTCCCGACAGACGGGTTTACAATGGCAGTAGCCTAAGGGGAGGGAGACGAAGAGGCAGACAGAGGAAACGATTGGAAGACAACATCAGAGAGTGGACAGGTCTTGGGTGGAGCGATCTACTATAAGGGCGGAGCATGGGGAGTGGAGGAAGCTGGTTGCTAAATCTTCAGTTGTGCCCCCACCGTCCACGGGGACAGGTGAAGGTGAAAGTGAATATGCACTCATGATCTCCCTTGCATCCTTTGGAATCTCCAGTTATGATCTCCTCTCCCTGCTGCTTTTATAACTTCTCTGTCCTAAAAGAAAAAAAGGAGACAGGTATCCATTTACAGCTGGGTGAACTGGGGGCCCGAGGGAATGGGGGGGGGGGGCAGGAGAACGGGAACTGTGCTGAAGCCAAGCAAGACACCTGAAGCTCGCCCATCCATAAGACAAGCACACCCAATGCTGGTCAACCTTATCACCTTCTATCCAAGACAAACAAGCACACACCATGCTGGTTTTAACCTTAGTGTGGAGAGAGTGAGCTATCTGACCCCTTTTTACTTTTACACTACTTAGCTGAGGAGCCCCAAAAAGGCAACAAAAAACAAACAACAAAAAATAAAACTAACACACTGTAGAAATATTTACACAATTATCAAAATTTTGTGGGTTTTTTTTTTGGTGTGTGTTATTTCTTTCTTTTGTTTTATTCACATACAAAAAATGCAGGAAAAAAAACCAAAACAAAAACAACAAAACCCAACTAAAATTAATCTACTGCACAGGGAACATCTTTCGTAAGAGTAGGCCATTGTGTGCTGGTGGGAACAGATGACAAGATTTACAAAAACTGCATACACACGATGACTGGATGTAAAAAAGCACACGGGTACTTATTCCATTATCCTCGATATAAAAAGAATAAATAAAAATAAATAATTAATTTAGCAGAAAACACCCACGTTTATTTTACAATTTATCCCCAATAAGAAAAGGCCTCTAAATGTAGATAAACTTTTATTATATATAAGAGAGAGAGAGAGAGAGAGAGAGAGAGAGAGAGAGAGAGAGAGAGGAGAGAGAGAGAGAGAGAGAGAGAGAGAGTATGTGTATACTCTCAGCAGAGACAGTGACCTTCATAAAGAAAAACCCCATCCATTTCTGAGGCAGACAAGAGGTATACAGCACACAGCCACGCATGACGGCTTGCATATTCTCTCTCTGCTTGTCTGTCTATGCACACGTAGTTTTCTTTTGTTCCAAGCTTCCCGTTCTCTCTTTGTTATCAGCCCATTCATCATCTCTCTTTTGTCAACTGTTGACACAAATGTGCACCCTTAACAAAAGCCTGCCTTACCAGGGCTCCTCCCTAGAGTCTATTAAAGGCACAATAATGGACAGAAGTAAATGAAGAACTAAGCTGTTTCCAACATGGGCTTTTTATTTCTATGAGGTGGTTTTAGTGTGGTTGGTTCTTTAGAAGTGCTGACTGTTTTGTTGTTGTTGTTTTTTTTTTCTTTTTCAGGGAAGATGTAACATTATCTGTGTAGTAGTGTATAGCCGATAAACAGGGCACAATGACTATAATGGTCTAAAGGTGTATTGGCCATGGGTTTGTTTTACATGGCGGATATAATTTCCTGTTGGTTTAATGGTGTGTGTGGTTCTTTTTAAATACATACATTAAGTAATAAATAATGGCTTGTTTTATGTTGAAGTAAAGGGATTGTAGTAATACAACCTGTTTTTGTCAGAATGTAGAAAGAGATAATTACCAAGTGTGTGTGTGTGTGTGTGTGTGTGTGTGTGTGTGTGTGTGTGTGTGTGTGTTTATCTTATGTGCTCGTTTTATTCTTTTAGTTTGAGGATAACGGAATAAACACCCATGTACTGTGTGTGAGAGAGAGAGAGAGAGAGAGGGAGAGAGAGGAGAGGAGAGAGAGAGAGAGTAAGGAGAGAGAGAGAGAGAGAGGGAGAGGGGGGGAGGGGGGAGAGAGAGGAGAATGAGAGATGAGGTGAGAGTGATGTGTGTGTGTGTGTGTGTGGTGTGTGTGTGTGTGTGTGTGTGGTGTGTGTGTGTGTGTGTGTGGTTGCTTGTTCCTTTTCTCTCTTTATTTCTTTCTTTCTCTCTCTCTTACTCTCTTTCCTTGTTTTTGGTTTTTGTGTGTTTGTCTTTGCTGTTTTTATTGTACCGCCTAAATACTGAATGACATTAATGTTGTTGCTTTTACTGTAATGGTTTGTACTGCTGCACAAAAAAGTAATGCTTTTATTTCTTAACATTTAACTTTACAAGTTTGTTGTGAAAGTTTCTTTAACCAATCATTATGCACATCAGTCAGTAGGCACCCATCAGTCTCGGATGACTATGGAGTTGCGCTCTAGTCTTAAGAGCGCAAAGCCTGGGTAAGTAAGTATGGAGGGAAAGCTGTTACCCGTGCAGCAGACACCCTCTCTCCACGCCACTGGAATGGTCCATTATGCACACATCTATTTATTATTACACCTCTTCCCCTAAACAAAACAACCCAAACCACCCCCCCCCCCCCCCCCCCCACACACACACACACACATTTATACTTTTAAAAGCCAAAATATCCGAAATGGAATCCCTTCACTGCTTGATTAAACAAGACTGGTGGTTACCAAACTACATCGGTTCACCTTGGCCACCAATGCTTTATGTTGCGGCAGCATATTCACACCAATGAAAGGAAAATAATCGACAATCACCAAGGTCATTATAAAATAATGGAGTTTGCATCCTCATTAGTTTCAAAGGAGGCAGCTGCTGCAGGTACAGATATACACACTGCAATTTACTATCTTCAATAGGGCGGGGGGAGGGGGAGGGGAGGGATAGCCTAGTGGTCAGAGGGTGAGGGGGGGATAGCCTAGTGGTCAGGGGGGAGGGGACATAGGGGAGGGGAGGGATAGCCTAGTGGTCAGGGGGAGGACAGGGAGGAGGTCTACGACTAGGGGAGGGGAGGGATAGCCTAGTGGTCAGGGGGAGGGGAGAGATAGGCCTAGTGGTCAGAAGGGGGGGGGAGGGATAGCCTGGTGGTCAGGGGGAGGGGAGAGATAGCCTAGTGGTCAGAAGGGGGGGGGAGGGATAGCCTGGTGGTCAGAGGGGGAGGGGAGGGATAGCCTAGTGGTCAGGGGGAGGGGAGAGATAGCCTAGTGTTCAGAAGGGGGGGGGAGGGATAGCCTAGTGTTCAGAAGGGGGGGGGGGGATAGCCTGGTGGTCAGAGCGTTGACCTGGCGATCTGATGGCACCAGTTCCAGCCACCACCAAGCCACACGCCCCTTCAAGGAGATTTTCCCCCCTGGAGTTAACATCAGTACTGACTCCACTCCGCTGAAAGTCCTTCAGATGAATTATAGACCAGGTTCTGTGTACCAACACACGCAGCATATCTTGGGCACATATTAAAATCACTCTGCTCTGCCTTTTGGAAAAGTATGCCATTGCGTGACGGTAGAAGTCAAATTTTTATAAACCTTGACCATGTTTCTGCGTTTCGACATTATCCCCGAAACTGAAATGCAGCTACCTTAATGGTGGGCAAACAGTTGTTTATGCAAAAAAACAACAACCACAAAACAAAAACAAAACAAGAAACCTTCATTGAGTAGATCGATCTCCCGTTAA
>CM060335.1:51186865-51214365 GCA_030674155.1 Stramonita haemastoma
AAATTTTGAAAGAAAAAAAAGCTAAGTAAAACAAAAACACTAGAATGGTTTCAGGCAGTGAAATCATCAGATGTTTACAGAGAAGAACTACAATATCCCTGAAACAATTACTTTTTGTGAAATGTTCGACTATATAAAACAAAATGGAGCAAGTTTAGTAAGGATCATGATATGGTACACATGAATATTGAGACACATAATTAGAAAGCTATTATGTGTGCCTTCATACCTGTAAAGATGATGTTATGAGAACAACATGAACACTTGGTCCTGATATACAGAAACACTTGTGAAAACACTGTTTTAAGAAAGCAACATCAATAATTATATTCAGTTCAAAAGGACACACTATACCTATTCACGTTTTTTGTAACACATGTCTGTTTGAAGGCATGTACAGCTAAAAAATGGAAATGATCTGTTGTTAAACTAAAAATGAAGACAGAAAACTTTTCAGAACCATTAATGTCATAATTATGGAAAAAGCTTACAGGTCCAAATGCATCACTTTCTATAGAGTCCTCCCAGCAGACAACAGCAGTTCCATGAATCAATCATGCTAACAGAGCCATACAGCTATTGAACAAAGCCCCACAGTACTTAAGAGTATAGTACACACCTGCTTGTATCTCTATGCATCCTTTGTTCCCTCTTCATAATGTTCTCTTTGTTTTCCTCCCATTCATCATCTGGCTTTTGTGAACTATTGACACAAATGTGCATCCTTAACAAACGAAAGAGGTGTGCTCTTGCTGGGAGATTAGTCAGGACAGGACACTGGCCACAAGGAATGAAGAACTGAACTGCTCCCCACATACTATGGCCAGTGATTCTGGTCATGTCCTTCCTTTTGAAGTGCTGCCTGCTATCATAAAACATGGAGGCATGTAGCATGTACATTAAAACAAAGTATTATAGTCATAATAAACATGGCAAAATTAATACAGCACTGACCTCAGCATAAATGATGATAATGTTGTTTTACAGGACATAAGTATGTATAACAGTTTATGTTGCTATTAGTGTTCCTGCATTTAGCTTTTGATGTTGGATTTGTATTGTATTGTATTGTATTGTACTGTACTGTACTGTACTGTACTGTACTGTACTGTACTGTACTGTACTGTACTGTACTGTACTGTAGCGTATATCACTAAATCATGGCAGATTTATCTCCATGAAATTCAGGCTGCTCTACCACTGGGAGAGTGCATTGCCACAAAAGCAGCACCACCAACCTTTTTTTCATTTTCCTGTCTGCAACTGTATTGATTTTGTTTCCCTATCCCAATGGCTTTTGCTAAATAATTTTACCAGGGACAATTCCTTTGTTGCCGTGGGCTCCTTTACAAGAGCTAAATAATTATGTGTAACACACTGGACCTCAGTTTATTATCTCATCCAAAAGACTAGCACCCAGACCACCACTCACAGTCCAGTAGATGTGGGAAAAGTTTCGGGCCCATACTGGGGTTGAACCATCATACACTTTGAACCTGGCTTGTCACTTTTTAGGCAGGTGGATTACCTCTAGACCACCGATCCATAAAGCTTCTATTTAGCTTCACATTGCAGTTAAAGGATTGTAATGGGATTGTGAGTAAGGTTAAAATGATAAAAAGGACTTCAGATCGCGTGTGTATGTGTGTGTGTGTGTGTGTGTGTGTGTGTGTGTGTGTGTGTGTGTGTGTGTGTGTGTGTGTGTGTGTGTGTGTGTTTGTGTGTGTGTATGCGTGTGTGTGTGTGTGTGTGTGTGTGTGTGTGTGTGTGTGTGTGTGTGCATGCATTGGTTTGCTGAATTCAGCTTTGCCTTATGACTGCTGAGATTAGTAATTCTGATAATTCCATCATACATAAGCCTACTTCACGTTCTTTCACCTCAGATGGCTATTTCATCATACTATGTTAAAGGTAAGGTAAAGGTAAAGATCTCATAATCTAGGTGGTCGTAGGGGAGCAAGGAGTCAGAGACCTCAGCTTCTCTAGGGACCAGCATATTGAGCACGGCATACATCTCCTCTCTGTTGCTGCTTTACCTTCCCTGACACTAAAGAGGGTAGGTACCCATTTACAGCTGGCTGAACTGGGGGACTGTACTGAAGTCAAGGCGCACAAAGGGTCATCCATCCAACTGGTTCCCACGCTCCATGCTGCTTAACTTGACTTGGGGAAAGCCAGCGCTCTGACCACTTAGCTATCCCACCCCCTCCCTCCAACTGATACTATGTTACAAAAGATAAAGATAAGCAGCTGTTGTATATTATGCTGGGGAGTGGGATAGCCTAGTGGTTAGAGCATTGGGCTTGTGAGTTGATAGCCAGAGATCCAGCACCTCTGAGGTGCCCCTTTTGGAGAATTTCACCTGGAGTTAACATCAGTACTGACTCCACTCCCCCGAAAATCCTTGGATGAGACTTTAAACTGAACCCCACAACTTCATAAGCCGCCGCGGTAGTCTAGTGGTTAGGGCGTTGGACTCGTAATCTAAAGGTTGCAGGTTCGATCCCAGCTTTCGGCTATGGCGTTGTGCCCTTGGAAAAGGCACTTTACAGCTATTTTCTCACCCCACCCAGGTGTAAAAAGGGGTACCAACCTTGTGTTGGGGGTTAACCCTGTAATAGACTGGCGTCCTATCCAGGGGTGAGTCTATGACTCTCAGTCGCTTAACGCCACAGAAACCGAAGCAACCGGCCTGATGAGCCTTAAGGCTCGGGATAGACTTTAACTTTTAACCACAACTTCATAGGTGCACAGGATTGTAGTGGAATGGTCTTAACCACTGGGCAATAGTGTCCATAGAAACACTGCATCAGTTGGGATTCAAACTCAGTTAATCAGCAATGGCAACTACCCAAGCAAAGCCTCAGTGGACACATCTCATTACGCTTTCATACATGTATGTATGCAGTCAGAAGACTTGGAAAAAGAAACTCCTGCAGAGAGGGTTTCGCCTACTTTTTGCCTCTTGTGTTGCCCCATTCTTTCAGGCATAAAGCCGCATGATTGGGCTGGGAAGGTATTCATCTGGGCATTGTGTGTGAGTAAGCCTGGCACGAACATCAACCGGGAGTGGACAATGGCCTCTTTGTTGTGAAGACCAAGGCACTAATCTCCACCTTTGTCAGCATGCAAGCTGTGATTAGCACGCAAAACTGCTCTGGCCCTTTTGTTATTACCGTTATCAGGCCAAAGTTTAGTCAATCCTTGTTTTTGTGTGCTCACTCATTTAATGCTTATAAATAATTAGCTTTATAACGGGAAGTTCGTAGATCGTGATAATTCTTTTTATATCACGGGCTAAACTGTTCCTTGATTTCTTGTTGTTGTTGTTGAATGATTTAAAGTGCTAACAATTGTAAGAAAGCCATTACCCTGGTTCAATTATTTTTTGCGTTTTAGTTGATAGATAACAAAGATAATTTCTTTGGTAGAATAATTATGTACTGGCTAAATGTGCAACAACCAGGGACAGGATTGAGTAGTGGTTAAAACATTGCCCTCGCAATCTGAAGACCCCGGTTTGAATCCTGTTCAAGGGGATTTTCCCCCTGGAGTTAACATTAGTGCAGACTCCTCTCTCCTCAAAAGTCCTTGGATGAGACTCTAAACTATAAACAATTGCATACTCAAAATCTCACCCATGGTAAACCTCGGAGCTCTAGCCAAGGAGCCCAAAATAAAAAGTAGCTAATATTTCTGCACCCAAAGGCACAGTCACCCTACTCTCTGATAGACAGTATCAAAGAATGGTATCAATGAGGAGAAAAGCTCTCTTAAAACTGTGTGTTCTTGTCATGAAATAACATTCTGATTTGTCTGTTATCTATTGACTTTGGGGGGATTAACTGGAGTTGTACGCACTTCCAGCAGGATTCAGTAGGGGATTTCCTTTCTTCTGTGTCTCCTAATTCTTCTGGGAGTGCATGCAGCTATACAGTTAAATCCCTCTGAAAAACTCTTGGGAAAATACAACTTAGATTGTCATATTAAGGCAATGGTCTAAACATTGGGCTATCCTACCCCCCCACCCCCAATTCCCCACCCCCTAAGGGCGTAGTGTAAATGTGTTGTTTGTTGCATAACCAACGTTTTAAACAGAGATGTCATTTTGTGGACATGGTTATCCTTCACCTTCACCTTCACCTGTCCCCTACTCCTGTTGGACCTTGGGGACACCACTGAAGATTTTGCAACCAGCTTCCCCCACTCCCCAGGATCTTCTGCCCTCTGTAGCAGATCTTCCACCCAAGGCCCGTCCACTTTGATGTTGTCTTCCCATTGTTTCCTCTGTCTGCCTCTTCGTCTCCCTCCCCTTACTGTTCCCTGTAACACTGTCTTGGCCAGTCCAGATGTTCGTGTGACGTGCCGGTACCAGTTTAGCCTTGTTTTTTCACTGAAGTCAGAAGCTCTTCATTTGGTCCATGGCATTCTTTATTCTAGTTTTCACTTCTTCATTAGTGATGTGATCTCTGTATGAAATGCCAAGGAGTTTGCAAAAGCATCTCATCTCCACTGTCTGTATCCTTCTTTGAATGTCTGCTGTTATGGTCCATGTTTCACATGTGTATAAAATATGAACATGATCAGGGAACGCATCAGTCTGATCTTGAAGCTGATGGCAATGTGTGTTTTTTCTTAACAAATGAATCAGTGATCTTATATTTATTTTTATAATCATCTATTCTTTTATTTTCAGGATAATGAAATAAGCACTAATGTTTTTCTTACATCCAGTCCCTGTATGCATGTAATTTTGTAAATTTTGTCATCCAGTCCCACCACCACACAGAGGCCTACTCTCTGATTTTCTGATGCATGAGAAAAAATAAAAACAGTCTCTGGAACAGGTAACATTACTGTCATCATGTATTCTTTCTGAACTTTTCTGATGGCATCTTGGTTCACAAAACAACATTGATACTCTCATTGTTTTATCTTCATTGCAGATCAGCCACAAAGTCTTGAGATCTTCCCCATGGGGTGCCTGGGCCCTGTCATATAAATAACACCCCCACCTTCTACAAACTCTGTGCTAGGAACTACCTCTTTTCTATCCCTTTCTTTGTTTTTACCTTGTTCCTTTTCTTCTGGACAATCTCCTTCTTGTCCTCTGCCTTCTTGGTTCATTTTCCTACCTTCCCTCCTCCCCCCTCCTGCAAGACTTCAAAGATAATAATTATTAATTTTTCACACCAGTTGGATGCACTGAGCCTGACTTATAAGATGCTCAACAGCAGCACAAAGCATTTTAACTCATAGGACAGACAAGAATAGTTGCTATCTGAGTGTTCGATCATGATGATGATGATGATGATAATGATGATGATGAAGAAGAAGAAGAAGAAGAAGAAGAAGAAGAAGAAGAAGAAGAAGAAGAAGAAAAAGAAAAAGAAAAAAGAAGAAGAAGAATAGGAGGAGGAGGAGGAGGAGGAGGAGGAGGAGGAGGAGGAGGAGGAGGAGGAAGAGGAGGAGGAAGAAGAAGAAGAAGAAGAAGAAGAAGAAGAAGAAGAAGAAGAAGAAGAAGAAGAAGAAAAAGAAGAAGCAGCCACAAATTAAGTTCTATGTGGATCAAAAATGTATGCTTAATGCACTGAACCTTGAAAACATATTTTAACAAGCATCAGTCTATTGGTACTTGACACATAAAAATGATAACACCAATACACTTAACCTTAAACATATGAATGAACTGCAGCAATCTATTGGCATTTTATGCATTATTAATATTTAAAAACATATTGTGAATACAGGTGTAGTGAGTCAAACACAAACTTACCACTAAAACAAAAATACATTGATAGTAACAACAAATAAAAAGCACCAAAGGATCAACCAACCAAACAAAAAACGTTAAGACTTTCTTCTCACTTATACCAAAGTCTACCTCTTGAAAAATAGTTGGTATGATCCATCACATCACTCCTGCTGCAAGGTAAAAAAAAAAAAAAAAAAAAAAAAAGCTGCCAGACCTATTCACTCTGCATTGAATCTGAGTCACGTCTGTGCAAAGCTTACACATGTACAATGCTACATTAATCCCTGTCATTAGACCATTGTTCTCCTTCCTGGTCCAATCACGGCTTTTCATGCCTGACAGAAGGGAACAAAAGAGAGAAAGAAATGAAATCCCCAGGACACAAGTCACATCTGTAGAGCCCTCTCAGGCCTTTTGTCTGGTGTATGAATGCATTGTGAACTGGCGGGGCTGTGGCATTGTTGGGGGGATGTGAATTGTTCATGATGATGACCAGGTTTGCAACACACAGCTCCACATACAGATGTTTACTGATAAGAGAAACCCTTTTATACAGTCCTCAGCCTGACAGACACGTCAGCTGTGCGCAAATGAACCATGGAGGACAAACTCCTTCCTGCAACACTCAGACAGCAACTACTGTTGTCTGTCCTTTGAGTGAAAATGCGTTCCATTGCCGTTAAGCTCCTGACAAGTCAGGCCTAGCACATCTGAATTCAGCATGGAAGATTATTGTTATCTTTTATGTCTTTGGGTTAGAGCTCTGAAGTTCAGAAATGGTGAGATTTTGAGTATGTGACAGCGATCAGACACCATCAATACCAACTTCAGAGATATCAGTAGAAGTGAAAGGGATTTTTTAAAATCCTGCACCAGGGGAGGTGAGTTTATTCAAACATCACTGTCATTGCTCACCCTCCCAGCAACACCCCCGTTCTTATCTGTCATTGTCTTCCTGCAGTTTGTCCTTTATCCCCCATGGAGATGCTATTTTTGTTGTAACGTTCCCCTGCATCACCATGGAAGTTCTGTACTGGAAATACCCTCTTTTCTATCCCTCTCTTTGTTTATGCCTTATTGCCTTTTTCTTCCAGTCACTATCTCCTTGTCTATCATGTGCCTTTTTGGTCCATTCTCCTGACTTTTCTTCCCAGGAGAAATTTTAAAGATAGCAGTTCTCTCCCTTGCCAAAGTCGGATGTGCTGGGCCTGACTTGTAAGGCTCTGAAAAGCAGTAAAACCCATTTCGCTTGTGTGACAAAGATAGTTGTCAGCATTTTATGAAGGAGAAGAACAGGTCTTTTGTATAATGCATAGCTTTGCAAATAAGTCTGGCCTGAAGTAGCCTTGAACAGAGAGGAGTCACTGACAGATATGAGATTAGGATAGCAGCCAAGCTTAACCTGTTTAACTGGGGTGGGATAGCTTGGTGGTTAGAGCCTCCCACTTGTAATCTGATGGTCCAGGATCAACCCCCACAGAGGTGCCTGTGCTAGGGGAGTTTCCCCTGAAGTAAACATCAGCACTGACTCCACTCCCCCTAAAGTCCTTTGGATGAGGCTATAAACCAATGCCCTGTATGTGAATCCATGCATAACATCTTGGCACACTTTAAAAACCTGTTTTGCCCCTCAGAAGATAAGAGTAGGCTATTTCATGCCTGTGAGAATGGATGACAAAATTGAAAAAGAGCATGAACACAGGTATATTTAGATACCATCCCTGAAGTCGGAATGTGGCTACCTTGGTGGTGGGTAAAAAACGGTCACATACACAAAATCTCACCATTGGTGAATCTCGGAGCTCTAGCTAAGGAATGGAAAACATGTTGAACAGGAACACCTTCTTTGCTGTCAGTGGTATCTCCTAAAAAAAAAAAAACAGGACAAAATTGCTAAAGGAGTCATGCTGAGATTGAAGGCAGGGTACTCTTTTTTCTTTTCACAATCAGATCTTTTGATTCTGATTGACACAATCCGTTCTGCAATAGCTAGTAAGTGATCTTTGTAAATGTTCAAGCCAGCTGGGTAAATGATCCTCCTTAAAAGTGTAACAGGAAAGTCCGCTATGACTAATGCTTGTCACCGTTCAAAAACGTAGAATTCCATAAGAAGGAAGGCGAGAGAAAACTTTTTCAATGCTAAAGATTGTTGAAAAACATCCCATTTCTTAGTTCATTTAATAAAAATGGAACATTTGCCATCCATCTAAATAAAGCAAAGAAAAGACTTTTTTGTACTTTTTCATGACAATCTTGTGAATAAATCTTTTCACTATGAAAATGCCAATGCTTTCAGTTCACTCAATGTGGACATCACAGCCATCAGCCCTGCACTATACCTGCTTTACAATGGCGGAACCAACAGCTGAAATCAAACTGCTGTTTTCCACAATCAAAATCCAGTTAAGTCCGACATTTGAAAGGTGGGCTGAATAGCTTGGTATGTTGAAAGAAGTCAAAGCTCATGACACCAGCATTTGTTCCTGGGGTTTTTGTCACCAGCTCCCTTTTTTCCCCCTGTACAGTTTCCATTCTAACTGAGGGCGCTTTCAATACACTACTGATCAATCTTACAGTGAATAGCTATTGAACACCTGTCAAAGACGGATTCAAAACTGGAATAAAAAGCCCGGCAAGCATGTTGTGTACTTTAAATACGATGTTGAAAGGGTGTGGTTGATGTATGACGCTCAAATGACAGGTATTTGCCAGTAAAGAAAGCTTCCTCATACAAACACGAATAAGATAGAAAATGTTGGTGGTTTAAATGTTACAGGTGAGTGTGTAAGGGTAGGAAGTGAGATGATGGAATTACGCAGACAGCTTTCAACTGATTTCCCCCATGGAGTGACGCGGGGTACATACACACCACCAGTGTCAGGGACAATGCAGGAGGGGAGGGTTGAGCTGAAAGCACAGTACTGTCATTGAAGGTGACGGAGACGCCATTGAACAAGAAAGGATGAAGAGATGGCGACAGAGCAAAGCTTTCGGGGGTGGAGGAGGTGTTATCTATCTATCTACCTATCTATCTATCTATCTATCTATCTATCTATCTAGGAAGGGGGGGGGGGGGGTCGGATAGCCTAGTGGTCAGAACATTGCGCTGGCAATCTGACGACCCAGGTTTGAGTCGGGTGGAGGAGATTTTTCTCCTGGAGTTAACAACAGTGCTGACTCCACTCTCCTCAAAAGTCCTCGGATAGGACTTTAAACCGAGTCCCCGTGTGCGAAAGCACGCAGAACATCTTGCACACACTTTAAATCCTGTTCTGCTTTTCGTAAGAGTAGGCCATCGTGTGCCGGTGGGAACAGATAACATTTTCAAAACTGCTTACACACGGGGACTGGATGTGAAAAAAGCACAAGAGTGCTTATTCCATTATTCTCGATATAAAAGAATCAATCAATCAATCTCTCTCTGTATCACACATGACTTTCAGCATGTCACAGCACACCCATGAAGTCATTGAAGGTCAGGGCAAATTTGAATTTTATTGATGGATGCTATAGCCCAGTGGTTAAAACCATTTGACTTCAGTCTGGTGGGTGAGTCCATGAAGTCTGGGTTCGAATCTCGGCCGACATCATCTGGTGAATTAGGGGTGGGGATTTTTACGATCTTCCAGGTCAACTTCAAGTGCAGACCTGTTAGTGCCTTAATTCGCTTTGTACACACACACACACACACACACACACACACACACACACACACACACACACACACACACACACACACACACACACACACACATTATGCAGATTATCAAAATTCATGCTAAAGATCCGGTAATTTATGTCAGCGTTGGGTGGGTCACGGAAACATGAAAATACCCAGCATGCAACCTGCAGAATTCAATGAGCTGCATTGAAATTGGAAAGTGTTGGCTGAGGCCAGCAGGCAGACCTCCTGTATTGGCAGACCTGCAGTTTATTCCAGTTTTCATTCAGTTTTTTAAAAAAATTGTTCCTTAACTAGAACTCCATGGTTCACCAATGGTGAGATTTTGCATATGCCAGGGCTTTTACTCATCATCACAGTAGATGCATTCCAATTTCAGGGATAGTGTCTGAACACAACACCTATGTGTATGTTTTTCAAAACAACAACAAAAAAATCTCATTCCTACAGGCACAAAATGTTCTAATCTTCCTAAAGGCCCGACAGGTTTTTTTTTATCGTGTGCACAAGATGCTCTGCACGAGTTTGCACACGGGTCATGATCGTAAGGACTACTGGGGGGAGTGGAGTCAACACTGATGTTAACTCCAGGGTAAAATTCCCTCAACTGGGCGCCTCTGTGGTGGCTGGGATCCCGGACCGTCAGATCAGGAGCGCAGGGCTCTAACCACTAGGCTACCCTGCCTCCCACGAGTACTTTTATAATGTTGTGGTTTCCCCTCTCCGTGGTTATATGCTGTACTTCTTCACTTCTGTCTCCTGCCTTTTCCATTGTACTGTGGTATGGTGTGGTATGGTAGGGTAGGGTAGGGTAAGGTAAGGTAAGGTAGGTTGGGTAGGGTACAGTTACGGTACGGTAGGGCATGGTATGGCATGGTATGGTATGGTATGGTATGGTATGGTATGGTATGGTATGGTATGGTATGGTACGGTATGGTATGGTATGGTATGGTATGGTATGGTATGGTATGGTATGGTATGGTATGGTATGGCTTGGTTTGGTTTGGAGTCTTTCTGGAAAAACGGCAGGTAGAATGGACCAAGAAGGCAGAACATAGACAGGGAGGAGGTCGTGGCACGAAGATAAAGAAAAAAGACAGAAACAAAGAGAGGGATAGACAAGAGGAAAATTCTTAGCACAGAAGTTCCAAAAAGTGGATGTGCTATTAATACTGACAAGCCCCCCGGCATTCGCATGAAGGAATGTGTGGTCTGTTTAGTGATGTGTTGTTTTGTGATGTGTTAATTTGTGATGTGTTGCTTTGTGATGTTTTGCTTTGTGATGTGTTGTTTTGTGATGTGTTGATTTGTGATGTGTTGTTTAATGATGTGTTGCTTTGTGATGTGTTGCTTTGTGATGAGTTGTTTAACGATGTGTTGTTTTGTGATGTGTTTGTTTTGTGATGTGTTGTTTCGCGATGAATTCGATTATTTGCTGAGTGAGTTAACAAAATGGGCTTGCATTTTTATCAGATAGTAAAGCAACAACAACAGCAACAACAACAACAACAACAACAATACTCAGTCAGGCACTATGAACGGGATATTCCAGAGGGACCTTATCGCACTCACGTTCACAGTCAACGAAACAAAAGCGCCGAAACCCCCACTGATAAGGACAAAAATCATTCAGCTTGCCTACAGGAGTTCAAAAAGGCTTATTGTCTGTTTTAATTACTGGGGGCTATATGATCGCTCTGGGGCTATGTCATTAATTGATAGGCTGATTTAGGGCTGAATGCTTTTTGTCGGCAGCGCGTTCACTATTTGTGCTATTTACAGGATTAAACGATTTCACTAGTGATCGCACAGAGTTCGATCACAATCGTTGTCGTGTTAGGGTTTTTCATTTTTGTTTTTGTTCCTCAGCTCCGAGGTTCACTGATGTTGAGATTACATTATTGCGTATGGGACCATGTTTCTTTGCCTGCAGGGCAAGGCAAGGCAAAGGCAAGGCAAATTCTTTTATTCGAGGATAATAGATAAGCACTCGTGTGCTTTTTTACATCCAGTCCCCGCCCTTTGCAGGGATAACATCAAGATAAAAAGATAACTTCTAACTTAACAACAACAACAATAATGATCTAATTATCAAGAGCAAGAGACCATAGCAAGTATCAAACAACAGGCAAGAAATAAGACAGGGATACAATAATAAGGTGATAATATGAATAAAGAATGGCTACCTGCCATTTAGGTAGCCGCATTTTGACTGTGAGGATGTCTGCACACGTTCAGCATGTGTCTAGTGAGTGTTATGTATGACACAGTCTGGTGTGGCAAAAGGTATAACTCATACATTAATAAAGAAAAGAATTTGGCCTACGGTTGCGATTTTACCACTCCCTAGTTGCACAATGGAAAAACTGGAAATTTGATCTCAAAAAAAGAGAAAAAACGAAAGGAATATTGTGGCAAAAAATCGTTACATTTTCTACGTTTGATCATTAATTTTGTTGACAATGATTATGTTCTGTTTTGAAAACAAATGTATTAATGAACTCACACAACTAGCGAATGATGCATAATGCAAAGTCTTTGTTCCTTAAAAAAAAGCCAAAATGTGAGTTCAGTATGCGAATTTGTAAAGAGATGATCAGTACGATTAACTGCCCACATAGTTTCCAGTTTCACACATGAATGCAAAAAGAGGGCACAATGCATGCCCCAACTGGTGTTGGCCACCTGTGAAAAGCTGTGTTCCATGACTGATCTCACCACAATGACACAGAGATGGCACACAGTCTCCTATCCCTTCAAATAAAACTTGTTCCTCAATGGAGGCTGTAGCCGAGTGGTTGACTTCAATGCAGCGGGTTCATGAAGTCGTAGGTTCGAATCTCCGCGTCAGCGTCTGGTAAATTCAAGGGTGTTTTTTTTTTGTTTTTGTTTTTAGTCTTTCAGGTCAATTTTAAGAGCAAACCTGCCAGTGCCTTCATTTCATGTTGTATATAAATACACATGCAAAAGACCAAAAATGCACGTTAAAGATCCCGTCATTTCTATCAGGGTTTGGTGGATTACGAAAATACGAACGTACTCAGCATAGGTCTCTGAAGTCTGAATGCAGTTACCTTCATAGTGGGCAAAAACAGTCTCATAGGCAAAATCTCACATTTGATAAATATAGCGGTTTTTAAACCAAGGCACTAAAAAAGTCCTGCACCTCATTTTTTGCCCCCAAATGGTCACACTTCAAACAGGATCTTGTCTCTCATAAACACGCACACACACACGCACGCACGCAAGCACGTACATTACACCTACATACACGCGCACACACATTACACACACACATACACACAGTACACCTACACACACACACACACACACACACACACACACACACACACACACACACACACACACACACACACACACACACGCACGCACACACACACACGCACGCACACACACACACACACACACGCACGCGCACACACACACACACACACACACACACACACACACAGCTGAATGGGGGAAGCAGCAGAAAGAACAAAGCCTGACTACTTTAATGGCAGCAAAAACACTTGCACGCATGACTGATGCTGACAGATTAACCAAGCTATCATATGTCCCCCTCCCCTCTCCCTTCCCCCTCACTGCAGATGTCTCTGTATGAAATTCGAGCTCTTTATCCGAGAGAGAGAGAGAGAGAGAGAGAGAGAGAGAGAGAGAGAGAGAGAGAGACACACACACACAGAGACAAACAGACAGACATGCACAGTCAGACAGACAGACAGACAGAGACAAATAGGCAGACAGAGAAAGAGAGAGTAGCCACAATGCAGTGCCACCCTTTTTCTCTCTGCTTGTGTCACTATTTGGTTGCATAATTATTCACTTCTGAGAATAAAGTTCTTTTTGCAAAATTGGTCCAGTGCAACTCTTGTATCAGGGGCTCTACTATGCACAAAAACAGACCGATCATTTCCTTTTTTCTTTATTTTTCAAAATGCCCAGACTGCCAGCTGTCAAAAGAAATCAGAGAAAAAAAAATCAGCTTTGGGGGATCAGATTCATCAAACTATCCTGATCTATGAGTAGATCTGTTTTATTCTGTCTTCACAAAGCCACAGATTGAATAAATAACCTGTGTGTGTATTTTTGTGTGTGTGCGTGTGCATGTGTGTGTGCGTGTGTGTGTGTACATGTGTGTGCATGTGTGTGTGTGCATGTCTGTGCATGTGTGTGTGTGCATGTGTGTGGTCCCCCATGATTTTTGGATCCCTTCTTGCATGCACTGTCCTCTTTTAAGGTAGGCTTTGAATGCCTCGTGTGTCAGCAGCACACACATTCGCTCACTGTCCACAGCAGTCCTGCTCCCTGAATAGCAGGTGAGGTGGGTAGTACACTCTCACAACCCGGATCTCCCAGTTCCGGCCTGCATTGTGCTCCCGTTCCGCAGTCCATTGTCGGGGATGAATGCCAGCCCAGCTGTTGCGCCGCAAACAGCAACAGTGGCCGGCTTCTCTTGACAGACAGACAGCACAGACCTCTGAATGCCAGGCTGCCTATCTGTTTAGCCGTCATTAGTTTGTGTGACGACTGTTTGGCTGCACAAAAGGGGGCTGCCTGTCTTTCTATTGTTCCCCTTCAAACCAAGCATTCGTACCGGCAAAGCCAGCTTTGTGTGGTTCTACCCAAACACTCTCTATAGAGCATACAAAAAATATCCTGCCTCTTTCTCTCTTCCACATCCTGAATCGGTCAGTGTCCTTTAAGCAGAGACAATAATTATTCTGGAAAAGGAAATTTTTGGTCGCGCCCGCCACAAAGGGATACAGATATTTATATCCACACATGTGGATCGGTGGTCTAGAGGTAACGCACCTGCCTCGAAAGTGAAAAGTCCGGTTTCGAGTCCGGTTTTGGTGCTTTGATCCCCGTTTGTGCCCAAAGCTTTTTTAAACCCTATCCACTGCATCGTGAGTGGTGGTCTGGGCGCTAGTCTTTCGAATGAGACGATAAACCGAGGCTCCGTGCACAATATTCACTAAGTGCACGTAAAAGAACCCATGGCAACAAGAGAGTTGTTTCTGGCAAAATTATTTTTAAAAAGCCTCTCTGATAGGAAGTTAAACACATGCAGGCAGGAAAAGACAAAAATATGGGTGGTGCTGCTCTTGTGGCGGCACGCTCTCCACGGGGAGAGCAGCCCAAATTTCACGCAGAGAAATCGGCTGTGATTTAAAAGAGGTATACAAAACAAAGCAAAACAATACAACACAATACATTACAACGAAATACAATACAATACAATACAATACAATACAATACAATACAATACAATACAATAAACCCATGTCTTAAAAGGCGCAATGATTCATAATCAATCACATTGGCACTGAAACTTGATCATGCAGGGATCAATGACAAGGAAGTCGAGTACAGACTGTGTTTTACGTCATGGAGTGATACAACAAAAAAACCTGTCTCTTTCTCTGTCTCTCTCTCTGTTTTCAGAGGAAGACTTGCTGATTCTTTCTTTCTTTTCTCTTTATTTCGAGAACGTGCGTGATAGACAGACAGACAGACAGACAGACAGACAGACAGACATAGAGAGAGAGAGAGAACATGAACATGAACAAGATTTATTCTTCAGGCCACCAGCCCCAAGAATGGGGTAAACAAAGCATAGCAAAGCAAAGCAAATAATGCAAAAATAAAATGAAACCTCATGACATATATGGCAACTGCTAAAACATATCAAGTGTGAACATGTGTCCTTTTAGATTAAACTGACCTCTTTTAAATGATGTTATTTGTTTGTCAAGTCTCCAAGTTTTCAACAAAATCCTGCCTTATTTTTAAGGCATTGAAAAGATATAAACTTAGCCTACGAATGGTAAATACAGAGCCATATTTCAACACACTTACGTATGGTTGATCGATTGGGACCAAGTACTTATACCTTAGATTTTCATACAGAATACACGAGAGAGAGAGAGAGAGAGAGAGAGAGAGAGAGAGAGAGAGAGAGAGAGAGAGAGAGAGAGAGAGAGAGAGAGAGAGAGAGAATTTACAAGGCTCTGTGCACACAGTGGTATGATGTAGAAAAACAAAAACACCCACACGAGTTCTTATTCCGTTAACCTCGAAAGAAAAAGCCCATTATATATGAAAAAGAGCACAATAAAATAACATAAGAATAGCCAACAATCAGCACACAGAGGAAAAATAAGGGGGTAAGAATCAATACGGCACGAACCTCTAGTAGGGCCTAACGCACATTTCATACAGACTCAGTATTTGTGTTCATGACCTTACGCCACGTAGACAATGTGATGCAAAATAATGTAATAAGCATTTCTATTTATCTATCCCTTAGTCTGGCGACCGTGAGGGCACCCCTGAAGACTTGACAATCAGTTCCCTCCATTCCTCTCTCTGTCTTGCCTTTCTCAAAATTTTGTTAAGTTCTAGACCTGTCCATTCGCTGATGTCCTCCCATCCCTTTCTTGGTCTGCCTCTTTTTCTTCCTCCTTGGCAGTGCCTTGCAGTATTGCTTTTGCATGTCCTTTTGATCTTGTGACATGCCCGTACCATTTACTTTTACGCTTCTTTACGGTTGATAGAATGTTTTCCTAGGGACCAATGGTTTGCTGGTTTCTGTTATGCACTTCTTTGTTGCTTATGCGGTCTCTGTAAGATATGCCAAACAGTCTACGGAAGCATTTCATCTCTACCGCCTATGGTCTTCTCTCCAAATCTGTTGTCAGGGTCGACGGTTCACAGGCATACATATCCATATTCCTATAATAATTATGCCTAAGCATTTACCACTAGACTATAAACTAAAATTGTATACAACAGGCCAGATTTAGCACAGCACAGCACAGCACTGCGTTTCACAGCATCCCCTGGCACAACAATGCACAACACAAAACAATACAAATCAATACCCAGCCAAGAAGGAAGTTGGCAGGATGGTTAAGACGTTCTCATGCCAACTAGTGAATCATGAGGTTCTGGGTTCGATTCCCAGCCTCGCCCTTTCTTCACACATTGGCGAAAAAATCGTACTGAAATGTCAAAATCCTTCAGAAGAGTCTATAAACCGAGGCCCGGTCACATACGCAAAAAATCTTACCATTGGTGAACCTTGGAGCTCTAGCTGAGGAACGAAAAAAAAACCCACATCAAAAGCCTCTCAATCATCCAGCTTAGACAGACAGACAGACAGACAGACGGATAGACGGATAGACAGAACAGATAGACAGATAGACAGACAGACAGACAGACAGATAGATAGATAGATAGATAGATAGATAGATAGATAGATAGATAGATAGATAGATAGATAGATAGATAGATAGATAGATAGATAGATAGAGGCAAGGCAAAGCAAGGCAAATTTTTTTATTTCGAGGATAATGAATAAGCACATGCGCTTTTTTACATCCAGTCCCCGCCCTTATCAGGAATAAGATCAAGATGAAAAAAATATCCAACAACAACAATAGTAATGATCCAAATACCAACAGCAAGAAACCATACCAGTTAGCAAACAACAGACAAGGAAGAAGACAGAAATAAATTGATAAAGTAGAATAAAGAAAAAATGTACTAGATCTAAATAGAAA
The DNA here is from genome assembly GCA_030674155.1 of Stramonita haemastoma. Lineage (NCBI taxonomy): Eukaryota > Metazoa > Mollusca > Gastropoda > Neogastropoda > Muricidae > Stramonita > Stramonita haemastoma. The sequence goes on from CM060335.1 coordinate 51,203,892, forward strand.
CAAAAATAACAAATACGAATCAAGTGATCATTTTGATTTTGAAAAAAATGGGCTAATCATTAAAGAGCAAACAAGATAATAGATTGAGGTAAACAACTGAAAACATCAATCCTCCACCATATATCAACAAAATGAGTCATTTGAATCATAGCATTTTGATAAAGGAGAGAGAGAGAGGAGAGAGAGAGAGAGAGAGAGAGAGAGAGAGAGGAGAGAGAGAGAGAGAGAGAGAGAGAGAGAGAGAGAGAGAGAGAGAGTTCCCAAAGAAGTTCTTTGTGAGATATGGGTCTGACTTTGGGATCCCTCTCCGATTCCCCTTTCCACTGGGTCCCAGCATAAAAACATTTAATAGGATTGGTGGGATAGGTGCTGTTGTAGTAATAGTAGTTGTAGTAGAGGGGACGGCAAAACAAGGTTGTAATTACAGGTATTCAGGCTGGCATTGAGTGTGCGGACTTTGCACGAACGCCAACCCTTGGGTGAACAATGCGGTCTGTGTTTCAGTGCTGAACAGACCCAGTTCAGCTATTGTCAGCACGCACCCTGTCTTTGTGTTGTGTTGTGCTGTGTTGTGTTCAGTGTGGTCATGTTTTATTGATACGCTAGTTAAGTGCAGCCTGGCCTTTGTAGTGGAGTCGCTGCATTGTAGTGTGTTAATTAAATGCTGAAGGACAATAGATTTGGCATGCCTAGTTCTATCAGCATGGAACTGTAGTCTCCCATCTGACAGTTCCATGAGTGCAACGGTTTCTTTTTGTTTTCTGTGCACAATGAACAGAGGAATTAACAAAATTGCATGGCTCTATAGTTAAATTAAGTTCTATGTTTAAATGCACCACGATTTGTTTGATGCCTGTCTTTCTTTTCCAAAGAAAGGCAAAATACCATGATGAATTGGCCATTGTCTGCATCTCTTGTCTGATACCTGACCTACCTTTAAGGGCTGTAGCCAAACAGTTCGCTTTGAAGAAATACAATCAAAAGCTTTAGTTTTCATCAAGCAAATAATCCAAAGATAATTTGTGACACATTAATCTAGTCCTAAAATGGATCCTTTCAATCCTTTGACCGTAATAGGACCTTTGCTAACCCTAACCGTTGCATATGCAAAATCTTAACATTGATGAATCTCGGCGCTCCAGCCAAAGAATGAAAACACAATCTTTAAGCTTTTGATTACTCATTCCTCTGCTTTGATTGTTTAGACTGATTCATGGGTTTATTCTGTGCCTGAGTGCAAAGCTTCGTCGTTGTGTTCATTCTTCTTTATTGTCTGAGGGTAAGAAGTTAACAACGAAAAAAAGCCTGCTGGAGTTGAGGCTTTTCTATCAATAACAGATTTACCTGAGTTAGCCATTGCTGATGCCTGTGTGTTCCTCATCCGTTCTCCATCCTATTTTTTTTCAATTCGTTTAGGCCTATATCGAGGATAATGGAATAAGCACTCTTGTGCTTTTTTACATCCAGTCCCCGTGTGTATGCAGTTTTGTAAAATATGTCATCTGTTTCCACCGGCACTCGATGGCCTACTCTTACGAAAAGCGGAACAGGATTTAACGTGTGTGAAAGATGTTCTGCGTGCGTTCACACACGGGCCCTCGGTTTATAGTCTCATCCGAAGGACTTTTGGGGAGAATGGAGTCAGCACTGATGTTAACTCCGGGAGAAAAATCTCCTCGAACGGGAATCGAACCCGGGTGGTCTACACAACAGGATGCAGGCTGGAGCATTTTCTCTGCAAGAAACCAGCACCATCAGAGACAAGTCAAGGTCAGACAGCCATAATGCCACCTGCCAGATTAGGCCCTGCATTGATCCTAGATGACTTGAATGGTACAACATACCCCCTCCCTCCACCCCCACTCATCCCATCCCACCCCCACCCCAACCCCCAACCCACAGGGTTCTATCTATCTATCTATCTATCTATCTATCTATCTATCTATCTATCTATCTATCTATCTATCTACCTACCTACCTACCTACCTACCTACCTACCTACCAACCTACCTACCTACCTACCTACCTACCTACCTACCTACCTACCTACCTATCTATCTATCTATCTATCTATCTATCTATCTATCTATCTATCTATCCCTTAGTCTGGTGACCGTGGGAACACCCATGAAGACTTGACAACCAGTTCCCTCCATTCAGGGGTGTATGGGAGACCAAAACTGAGCTGAGGTCATCACGAGACTTTAGGGACTGGGACCATCCAGTCAGATAGGTTGGGTTTGTGTGGGTTTGTTTGTTTTTTAATAGCCTGTGGTGATGGAGATGATGTCATTCATGACGATGCTATGGAAACACACCGTCATTTAGGCAACATGTCAGAACTGGACTCTATGGTTTTTATATCATAACGTAGCCCAGCCTCAACTGAGCCTGAGAGATGCAGGCACCTGCAGCCTTGGTGAACTCCAGTCATTTGAGCAACACAGTAAAAATAGCATCTGCAAAGTGGATTATGCTTGACTGTGTGCTCCACATCTTTCCTATGGTCCATAGTCAAGCCGCTGCGGGTAGGAGAGGGGTAGGCTCACGGGTAAGGTGATGAGGGTACCCACAACGGCATCCAGATGGATCGGTGATCTAGATGGTAAAGCGCCTTGCCTAGAAAGCAAAAAGTCCGGGTCGGAGTGTGCAGTGGTTCGTATCCCGTTTGGGCTCAAAACTTTTCCCCCATCGATTAGACCCTGAGCGGTGGTCTGGGCGCTAGTCTTTCGGATGAGACGATAAACTGATGTCCCTTGTGTTACACATCACTATTCAGCGCACGTAAAAGAACCCACGGCAACAAGGGAGTTTACCCTGGCAAAATTCTGTAGAAAAAAGCCACTCTGATAGGGAAACAATCAATACAGTTGCATACAGGAAAAAGAAAAAAAAAGTAGGTGCTGCACTTGTGGCGACGCGCTCTCCCCGGAGAGAGCAGCCCGAATTTCACGCAGAGAAATCTGCTGTGACACAAAGTGGTACAAACTGCGACATACAAATCCTGCCCCGCCTGCCTGCCTTTACTATATGGGACAGTGTCCTCACGAGAAAAGGATGCACCACTATTGATAGATAGAAAGACATATAGACAGGTACACAGACAGATAGGCACACAATCATTTGTTAGATAGACAGATAAAAAGACAGACAGGCATACAGACGGACAGACAGGTAGATAGACAGATAGGTAGACAGATAGATAGATAGTTCAACAGACATAGATAGACAAATAGATGGACAGACGGACAGCCAGATAGATAGACAGACAGACAGACATATAGATAGAGAGATAGAAAGATATAGAGATAGATATTTATTTATTTATTTATTTATTCTTTTATATCGAGGATAACAGAATAAGCAATCATGTGCTTTATTTCATCCGGTCCCCGTGTGCATGCAGTTTTTTGTTAATATTGTCATCTGTTCCCACCGGCACACGATGGCCTACTCTTACGAAAAGCGGAACAGGATTTAACGTGTACGCAAGATGTTCTGCGTGCGTTCGCACACGGGCCTCGGTTTAAAGTCTCATCCGAAGGACTTTTTGGGAGAGTGGAGTCAGCACTGATGTTAACTCCAGGAAACAATTTTCCTCGACCGGACTCGAACCCGGGTCTTCAAATTGCCAGCGCAATGTTCTGACCACTAGGCTATCCGTCCCCTAGAGAGATAGAGAGATAGAGAGAGAGCTAGAGAGCTAGATAGATAGAGAGATAGAGAGATATAGATAGATAGATAGATAGATAGATAGATAGATAGATAGATAGATAGATAGATAGATAGATAGATAGATAGATAGGTAGACAGATAGACAGATAGATAGATAGATAGATAGATAGATAGATAGATAGATAGATAGATAGATAGATAGATAGATAGATAGATAGTGCTGACACAAAAAGCACAAACACACATGCACAAAACTGGCACTTGTGTAATGCTGCATTACATAATGATGTACAGACACATCCATTGAGGCCAACATGCAAAAGCTATCCACCTATACCCTCTTTCCTCCATTTGACAACTACAAAGACACCAACAACATTTACAAGGCAAAAAATAAAAACATCAGTCCATTGAAAGCAGCATGCAAACCTCTCCCACATTTAGCTAAAAATGCAATCAGCACTGACAGTGACCAAAAAAAAAGAAGAGGAAAGCGACAGAGAGTGAAAGGGTTTAAAGCTCTCAACTGATGCCAATATAAACACGGCACCTACATGAACAAGACACAACCACACCCACGTTGTACAAACACAAACGTTCCCACACTGCTGCAGACACACACAAAGACACCCCCCCCACCACCACTGCACAGACACAAAGAACACGTAATAGCTACAGTGATACAATCGAAGACTACCTCATGCTGATACAAATGCACAAACATCAACGCACCTAGCGCGCACCCCTGTGGCATGCCTACAAGAATCACAAAGCAGAAGGGGGGGAATACAGAAATAATGGCCACGATCCATTACCGGCCCAAACAGTTTTGTTGCCCAAATAAAGCAGGCCCCAGAGCCTAGTCTATTTTGCCTGTGAGAGCGTATGCTGGTGTTGCTAGTTCTGCCTTTCAAGGCTTTAGAGAAAGTGGAGTATGATTTTATATCGCAGTCACAAAAGAAAGGTTAGTCCACGGTGCCATTGAAGCCAGCAAAATATGTATTGAGGATAACTACGTCATTTAGAGCCAGCGGGGTATGAAAAGCCCTGCCTGGCGGAGGCCGACTGTGCTGCCTATTCAGGGCCAGTGAAAAGCTCCGCAGCGCTTGAATGAGACGGAATGATTTTCAATTTTCTCGCGAACAATTGTGAAATCAGTGTGAATAGCCGTTGTGTTGATTTCATTACGGCGCGGCACAAAGCGAGCTGACTATCTGTCGATTTCAGGTGAATGCTGTGTATTTGTTCTGTTTCTTCCATTGTGCCCGCCACAAAGGCCGGCCTTTCACACAGCTCTGGTTTCTATTCAGCCTGCACACTTAGCGCCATTGTCCGCCTCCAATTGCGGCCTTCCTCTCCCAGTCCGCGGCATTATGGCCGTATTATGAAGCGCTTGTCGCACTAAATTATAGTCCCCAGCTCAAAGGAACACCCTGAATTAGTGCCATTCAAATCCCCTTTTTGCAAATTCATTTCAGCTTCTAAAGGGAAGAAAAGAAGGGGGGAAAAAGCGACAGCGTGTGGCGTTGTCATATGTGTATTGTGTAAAAAAGCTACGCTAGTCTCCCCCGATTCCAAACTACAGGATACAAACTCGGGAGAAGAGATCGAGGGAAGGAGGAAGATGGAATAAAGCTGCTCTAAAAAAAATCAAAAGAGAAAAAAATCCCGTGTGGCCTGGCATGGCCGTGGGATTCAGGAAGGGAGGGGGCGGTGTTTTTTTTAAAAAAAAAATTGTTTCTTTTTTTTTTGCTGTAGTTGAATGTTTCCATGCTGACAAGTACAGAAGTTTAAACTGGGAAAAACACAGACGTCAGAGACAGACAGAGAAAAGCCAAGGAAGAAAAAGACATTCTGGAAAGAGGGAAAGGAATTCAAAGAGAGGGAGCATAGGGGATTTGGCGCTGTGGATAGGATTTTTCCCCCCAAGTGCAGTGTACAGAGCAAGCTTTCAGAAAAGCACACGCAACACACAAAGCAAGACTAACGATCACTGCTGAAAACATCTTGCTAATAGGGCAGCATTATGGGCTTAAATGAATATACATGTTTTAATGGCGGATCTGTTTGTTCATGGCCCCGACAATGGCCTTCTCTAAACACGCTGCACTCAATTGCCCGAGTCTGATGAGCGGAGGCCCAAAGGGCTGGGATTCTGGGGCCCTGCCGATGAATGATGCGGCAATAATAGCATCAAATGAAGGGGCACAATGGAGAAATACAACGCCACACGGCCTGCCGATTGTAGCAAACAAATAATTTGTCGCGGGCCTATTGTCTGGCTTGGCGCACTCGGACTGTGGGTAAATAGCAAGGGGGGTTCTAAGCGTTATTTGGCCGGTGGGTAAACGTGGCCATCTCTTCATACATGGGACGTCAGTCAAATCAGTGACACACACACACACACACACACACACAGAGGCCAGCAGTGGCCGGCCACTGGGTCTGTCTGCTTGCTTCATACTGTCAGTGGCATCGATCCCCCTTCTCGTACCCATTCACCTCCAGTCAGCTTTTGTTTAGACTCCCTCCTACCCTACCCTACCCTACCCTACCCTACCCTACCCAGCTCTTCCATTCAAAGTTCTTTTTTTTCCAGGGCTTGTTATGTTTCTCTTCACAGCTAGGGACAAAAGCTCATGCAAACTGGGGCCGACAAAGCTGAGAAGAGGGACAAAAGCTGTTGTGGGGGGGTTGCCATACTCCGCTTTTCTTTCTGGACTAATAGGTGACAAGGTTTAGACACAGCCCCGCTACAAAAGGGGACAAAAGCCTCGTACTCTAACCGGCGGACAGGCTGAAAGGGCCAAACAAACCTGCTGACAATGAGGCCTTCAGCTCCCTTCTTCCCCAACAAAGACAACGTGTCAAGCAAGGACACACACAAACCCAGGACAGATTCCAGACACACACACACACACACACGAAAAGCGGAGGCGCGGTGCGCGCGCGCGCACACACACACACACACACACACACACACACACACACACACACACACACACACACACACACACACACACACACACACGAGAGAGAGAGAGAGAGAGAGAGAGAGAGAGAGAGAGAGAGAGAGAGAGAGAGAGACAGACAGACAGACAGACAGACAGACAGACAGACAGACAGACAGACAGACAAGTAGACAGACAGACAGACAGATGCAGACAGATGTAGAGAGACGAGTCAGGCACAGACATAGCCATACTGACTGACTGACCGACTGACTGGGGACTAAGAAATTTTAGACCAAGCCTATAGTTTTGCATTCAGTCTGAGAGAGAGAGAGAGAGAGAGAGAGAGAGAGAGAGAGAGAGAGAGAGAGAGAGAGAGAGAGAGAGAGAGAGAGAGAAGAAAAGACAAAGAAAGAGACTAACACATGAGAGACAGAGAAACAGAAAAAAAGACCGAGAGAAAGAGAGAGAGAGAGAGACAGAGACCTGGTGAGAATTGCCAATCGTAACTTTAAGAGAACTGAAATAACAGGGAGGGAGGGAGGGGGAAGGGATGGGGGAGGGAGGGACCTGCGTTTGCACTCATCATACCCAAGCAAAAGAACAGGACTCTAACCCAGCGAGACAAGAGAGTGAATGGCGGCTGGTCTGGAACCCAAAGAAAGGAAGAAAAACAGAAATTAAATACTTCTCGTGGAATGACCCAGGGCTACACCTGGCTCCCATTGTGTTCTCTCTGTCGCCTGGCCCTCTTACTGTGTCTCTTGCACTCAGTGATTCACGCTGTCCCCAGGCGTGCTGGCCGCTTCAATAGCCGCAGAAGAGCCACAAAAGATTAGCACTAAAAGTTTTGTGCCGACCAGCCATTCTCAGTATGGAACCGCGCGATAAACCAAACACGGGGCTGGCAAAAGTTGGACAAGATCGAGTAAATACCAACACTCTTTTTTTCTTTCTCTCTCTCTCTCCTCCTCCCCTCTCTCTCCCTCTCTCTCTCTCGTCTCCTCTCTCTCTCTCTCTCTCTCTCTCTCTCTCTCTCCTCTCTCTCTCTCTCCTCTCTCTCTCTCTCTCTCTCTCTCTCTCTCTCTCTCTCTCCTCTCTCTCTCCTCTGCCTAGTCTTTGTGACAGGGTTCAGAGAATGAAAGTTATTTAGATGAAAATGTACCAGGATTTTTTTTTAATCTCGTTGGCTCTTCGTGTGCTGGGGCATTGCAATATAGCAGGACGGGGATGAAAGGCAAATAGACTATTGATCACGGTATTACCCGTGCATCGTTTTCATCGGAAATAATTCTTTTTCGAATTCTCCCAGAGTGTGTTTTTCGGAATCATAAAATAAATGTTATTTAACCTCCAAGCTTTGGCAGCAGAAAACCAACACAATTTGCAAATGTTTCGTACTCTTTAATCCCCGATAATTATTCAAATGCAGGTAACTTGATTTGTAAGGTATTGGTTTAAAGTCATCCTGAAAAAGTAGAACTGTTTCTGTTGGAAAAAGCCACGGGAATATTTACAGTAGGTTTGAGCGAAATCATTAAAGATTGAGAGAAAAGTGTATTAAGTTGTATGAGAAGATCCATTTTGGTGATAAGAAACGTTAGGAGTGTATGTTTGTCCGGCGTTGTGAATTAGTGGCTCAACGAAAAACCAGATAAGTTGGGTTCGTGGTCAGATTGTGCTTTAGAACCCTTACACCACCCAATGAGAGTTCAGAGAGCTACGTTAACGAACAATTTAAACCCTAAACAAAACATATCCTGAAAAAAGTAGAACATTCAACAATTAAAGGCAAAGAGAGCTGTTTTAAGGACCAGCCTAAGACAGAGATGCATAGGTTAATATCGAAAGTTTAACGAATGAGGATAAAATATGTAAATTGAAAATAGAAAATTTAACACCTGAATGTGCATGAGTGCACGTGGGCACGCGCGCTCACACACACACACACACACCACACACACACACACACACACACACACACACACACACACACACACACACACACACACACACACACACACACATGTGCCCAAACACGCTCAGGCATATTTTACATGGTTTTTTTTTTAACACTTGGGTTTTACTATTACTATTAATACCATTACTATACCATTACTATTTATACCATTACTATTATTATCATTATATAATTAGTAGTAGTAGCAGTAGTAAGTAGTAGTAGTATATAGTAGTATAGTAGTAGTAGTAGTAGTAGTAGCAGCAGCAGCAGCAGTAGTAGTAGTAGTAGTAGTAGTAGTAGTAGTAGTAGTAGTAGTAGTAGTAGTAGTAGTAGTAGTAGTAGTAGTAGTAGTAGTAGCAGCAGAGCAGCAGCAGCAGTAGTAATAGTAGTATATAGTATAGTAGTAGTAGTAGTAGTAGTAGTAGTAGTAGTAGTAGTAGTAGTAGTAATAGTAGTAGTAGTAGTAGTAGTAGTAGTAGTAGTAGTAGTAGTAGTAGTAGTAGTAGTAGTAGTAGTAGTAGTAGTAGTAGTAGTATCATTATTGTTGTTATCAATATTATTCTTAACAATATTATTGCTATTACTTCCACTAGAGGTTGACCACTACTTTGGGTCTTCAAAGCATCATCCTTCATTCTCTTCATCTTCATCTATTCCAATCTTGAAAAAAAAATATCGTGGAAATAAGTTCGTGCGACTTTGAAAATCTGTCTTCTTTTACCAGACCTACCCAGGGTTATTTATTTGCAGAAGACTAGCTCCTGATGAGAAAAGGGATAGATAGCTCACTGGTCAGAGCACTTGCTCTACCCCAGGTAAGGTGTAAACTCAATGAGGTCAGAGTCTATCTCAATGCCTCTGACACCTCACATTTTACTACCAGTATCAGCTTTTTACATATGACAAGGCAGCTGCATTGACGGACTTGCAGGATCAGAACAGGAGCTTGCCAGCCCAACAGAACACCTAAACAAGGCCTCTAAAATATACGGCATGGAAATCAGTGCAGAGAAGACCAAACTGATGACCAGTATTATCAGGGTCAATGACCAGAAGCTGGAAACGGTTCAAAGCTTCAAGTACTTAGGAGTCGTTGTATCAGACAGGGTGTCCAAGCCAGAGGTATTATGCAGGATTGCACAGACAATAACAGCACTATCAAAACTGAACACCACCTGGAAAGATGTTCATGTTCCCACAACCCACCAAACACTGATATGAACGACGGGATCTTTAACGTGCATATTTGATCTTCTGCATGCGTATACACATGAAGGGAATGAAGGCACTGGCCTGTCTACACTTGCATTTTGACCTGGGAGATAGGTAACTTTTTTTGGTTTTACTTTTCCACCACTTTGTCACAGATTTCTCTGCATAAAATTCAGGCTGCACATCACCACAGGAGCAGCACCACCCAATATTTTTTTCTTTTTCCTGTCTGCAACTGTATTTGTTTCCCTACCAGAATGGCTTTTTCTACAGAATTTTGCCTGGGACAACTCTCTTGTTGCCGTGAGTTCTTTTACGTGTGCTAAATGATTATGTGTAACACACGAGACCTTAGTTTATCGTGTCATCCGAAAGACTAGCGCCCAGACCACCACTCATGATCTATTGGAAGGGGGGAAAGTTTTAGGCCCAAAGGGGGTTCGAACCACCACACACTTCCACCAGGACTTTTTGCTTTCTCTATCTAGACCACGATCCATGCCTACCCTTAACTCACAAGGTGCTGCCAATATTCAAACCAGTGACTTCATGGACCCATGGGATTAAGTCAAATGCTCTTAACCACTCGGCTCTAGCGTCCATCATAAGATTATGGGATGGAGGAGGCCTACTTTTAGACCTGGCCACCACAAATCAGGATTGTTTTTTGTGC
>CM060335.1:51221865-51264365 GCA_030674155.1 Stramonita haemastoma
AAACTTTTCATTCACAAGTCAAATTGTCAAGCACGAAGTTTTATCACTTACTGTCAAACTAACAATACCAAATTTTGAAGGTGTCTTCGTATATCAGCATAGAAGTTTTCTTAAAATAGTGATGTGTACAATCATTTACTTTTACCCTTTTTTTTTTTCAAAAGGTTAACAGCAATTTCTACAATTTCATACAAAAATTGTTGCTTCATTTCCATGAGATGAAAGCTTTTATTTGGATTCCAAGCATTTTCAAACTATAGAAAGGGACAGAATTGTTTTAGATAGCTTGTGAAGGGGATGTGATATTGAATAGAAATAGCGCACACGTAGCGTGTTTGCAAATCTAAACACAAGTAAACAAGGTCCAAATGCACGTCAAAGAATTCAAAGACTGAAGAGAGTTATCAGCGGCAAATTTCTTATGGCAAAACAATTACACAGACAGGCGCAAAGCAACTACGTAAAAATAAAATAAAACAAATGTTGGGGTCGCGCTGCATTTGTGGTGGGGTGTGTTTTTCTATCCCTATCTTTGTTTCTGCCTTGTTCCTTCTCTTCCTGTCACCTCCTTCGTGTCTATTTTCTGCCCTCTTAGTCCACTCTCTTGCCCTTTTCCCCAGGGAAAAACAACAATTCATTCCCACGCACAAGTCGGATTCACTAGGCCTGACTTGTCAGGGGCTTAACGGCAGCGCAAGGCATTTTCGCTCATATGACTGACAATAGATTGTCTGAGCGTTCAATGAGGAAGAAGAAGAAGAAGGATAACAAGAACAAGAACAAGAAGAACGAGAAGATTGTCTGAAGCAGAAGAAGAAGAAGAAGATCAACAACAACAACAAAATTGTCTGAAAGATTACTGACTAGAGCAGTATCCATGTACTGTAAAACAGCAGAAAAGTATCCCAGAAACTAAAAAAGGAAGACAATCAAAGAAAGGAAGGCAAAAAAAAAATCAACAACAAAAATCTAACAACAACAACAAAACTTTATTTTTAAAAAAGCCGTATCATAGAGACAAATTTTGATTTACCACTTTTTCTATACCAAAAAAAAGAAGACAGAAATCTTTAAAATTCACTTCAACTCCTACTCACCCTCGACTTTCACATACACATTTCCTTTTAGGGCCAAATCAATAGCGTTTGTGTTTCCATACACAATTAAAACACTGGGAAGAGTTTTCAAGATGACCTTTCTGTCTAGATGTTTCGCTGTAAAGGTTAAGTTAGCATAGTATTTTCCCCTAGTTAAAAAGAAAAGCGATCTGGACTGGAGGTAGGAATGAAGAATGATTAAACACATGACAGTTTTCTTAGCCTTTGGTGTAGCTGTTGCACACGATTTGTGAAAATTTTAAAAGGCCAAAGTCAACGACTTTTTCTTCTTCATTTCTGGGCCAAGCTAATTTTTTAATTCGTTGTGGATGAAGGCTCTTTGCCTGTCACAACGACCCTGTCCATCCCCACCGTTGTTTTCGTTTTCCAGGTCTGCTGGGCTGGGCCATGTCTGGTGTCTCAGGGTGTTGAAGGCAGGACAAGACTGCAGGATATGGGAGGAGGGGAGTTTGTGGGCCTGTGCCACAGGGGCACTGGTCAGTGTGGGATATGTTCAGGCGATGGAGATGGGATAGGAGCTGGCAGTGTCCTTTTCGTAGTCTAAAAATGGAGACTTGGGCAGCTCTGTCTAGCTGAAGAATGCCATCCTCTGGAGCAATGACAAAAATTCATATGTATTCTTCCCTCTATTAATTTTTCCAAACCACCCCCCCCCCCCCCCCCCCCCCCCCCCCCCCCCCCCGTCCAAAAAAAGGGGAAAAAAAGAAAAAGAAAACAAGAAAAAATATGACAAAAACCTCCCACAATAGCACCATCTTTTCAGCTAAGCCTTGTTTAGAACTCTGTTGTGATGACAGTGTGTGATACGGTCTGTCTGTCTGTCTGTATCAGGCAGCTTGGTGCAAGGTCAGGCATCACAATGCTCCATGGTACATGGTGTTACAGCAACACAGAGCTGGGCAGTGGAACGCTTCTGGGGAACTGGGTGCAACATGTGTGATGTTGGCCGCCTCTTTGTTCGCCTGCCTTGTTGGTGGTTGTTTGGTCACTTTGTCCGCCTTTCAGTCAGTCAGAGCTCTTTTTGTTTGGCTGAGAGAGAGAGAGAGAGAGAGAGAGAGAGAGAGAGAGAGGAGAGAGAGAGAGAGAGGAGAGAGAGAGAGAGAGAGAGAGAGAGAGAGAAATCCTTTGAAGCTTTCTAATCAATTGCCGTGTTGTGCTTAAAGACTTAATGGGTTGATTACTTCTGTTCTTTTGCTGCTAGAAGATGATTGTTAGTAGTGATGGTTTGGAGGGGGTGGGGGTGGAATGGTCATGTGGGTGGGAAAGCGGGGGGAGGGGGGGGTTGGTGGTGATTTGTACAAGTCTGTGTAAATCTATGTGGCAATGTGGGAGGGGACTGGTGGGCTAAGGGGTTGGGGGGGTAGGGGGGGGGGGGGAGATTGAGGGTTCATTTTTGGATAGAAAGTGGGTGGCTTTTACAATAAGAACAAAGTCCGATTTTAGGTGTAACTATTCTCAGAGCGTTTGTTGTCATGGGTTGTATCACTCATTATGTCTGGGCACGTTTTGATGCAGGTGTTTGGCAGGAACTATACCTCTGCTTCTAGAGAAGGATTAGCACCAGACAAATTGTTTGGTATTATGATCACCACCATCATCATCATCAGTGTTGTCGTCGTCGTCATCACCATCATCATCATCTCATCATCATCATCATCATCATCATCATCATCATCATCATCACCACCACCACCACCACCACCACCACCACCATCATCGTCACCATCATCATCACCATCACCATCATCACCAGCTCTGTAACCTAGATGTGTGTGGAGGGGACACAGGGAAGCGTTGGTGGACAGTGTTCTTTGAGGGGGGCGGGGGGGGGGGGGGGGCTTTTTATTTTAAAGAAATGATGAAGTGTGAGCATGCTGAGTGAAGAAGAAAGTACAAGACAAGGTTATATAGCCATAGCACTGCGCCACTGACAGACTGGTGCTGCAGACTAACAGACATCTCCAGTTGGAATGGATGCAACGTCTGTCATGTTGCTATGTTATTGTTGTTATGCGTTCCTCAGTTTAATACCCGGGAAAAGAGTGTGAGTTTTACGTCCTCATGGCAATATAGACTTTAGGGACAAACCGGTGTGAGTTTTACGTCTTCATGGCAATATAGACTTTAGGGACAAACCGGTGTGAGTTTTACGTCCTCATGGCAATATAGACTTTAGGGACAAACTGGTGTGAGTTTTACGTCCTCATGGCAATATAGCCTTTTTGGGACAAACTGGTGTGAGTTTTACGTCCTCATGGCAAAATAGCCTTTAGGGACAAACTGGTGTGTTTTATGTCCTCATGGCAATATAGCCTTTTGGGGACAAACTGGTGTGGATGCAAGCTCCCACATAGCAGTCGGTTTTGTTGTTCCTCGCAGGTGTTCTGATCAGCTCTTGATACCCGGGTGCCACCTAGAATATGTACTGATTTGTATTTTGTATTTTGTACCACTTTATGTCACAGCAGATTTCTCTGCCTGAAATTCGGGCTGCTCTCTCTCCTGGGAGAGGGCGTGACCACAAGTGCAACACCTACCCATTTTGTTATCTTTTTCCTGCATACAAATGTATTTGTTTCCCTATCAGAGTGGCTTTTTTCTACAGAATTTTGCCAGGGTCAACCCCCTTGTTGCCATGGGTTCTTTTACGTGCGCTAAATTGTGATGTGTAACACAGGGACCTCGGTTTATCGTCTCATCGGGAAGACTATATATAAACAAAATTTAATCCTCTCGGAGTTCAATTTCTATCTGTTTGTCTCTGTCTCTATGTCTGTCTTTGTCTTTCTGTCTGTCTGTCTGTGTCTGTCTGTCTGTCTGTCTGTCTGTCTGTCTGTCTCTGTCTCTCTGTCTGTCTGTCTGTCTGTCTGTCTGTCTGTCTGTCTGTCTGTCTGTCTCTCTCTCTCTCTCTCTCTCTCTCTCTCTCTCCCTCTCTCTCTCTCTCTCTCTCTCTCTCTCTCTCTCTCTCTCTCTCTCTCTCTCTCTCTCTCTCTCTCTCCATTTTTCAGCAGCCTCCTTCCCCCGCACCTCCCCCTAACTCCATATCTACCCTTGTTATCTCTCCTTGCTTTATTGGTTTTCTTTCTTTGTTGATGTTCCGTGGCATAAACCCTTCCCGGTGTAGGGAGAAAGAGGTTGGCTGATGAGCAAGTAGTAGGGGCCTTGTGGCCTGGCCTGGCCCCGGCATGCATGCGTTCCCTTCACTTAGATCCCTAGCAAAATACAGGGGCCACCCTGGGCTAGGCTCCCTCCCTGGGCTCCCTCCCTCTCTGGGCTCCCTCCTTCCCTCCCTCCTCTACCGCCTGCCGACCGACCTAACTAGCAGCCAGCCGAAGCAGCGCACGTGTTACGCGGAGAATCCATGCCTCCCTTTCTCGAAGCCATCAGCTGTCAGTCAAACAAACCCAAAACACATTGGCAAACAAGCCACATGAAAGAACAAGAGCAGCAAGGGGTTTTCCAAAAGCCGTCAGCGCTGGCGTTTTCTCGGCTTTTCCACGCCTGTGCCTTACAGCAACACTAGCCTGCAAGGTTTAGGCAGGATCAAGCCAATGAAAACAAACCACGACAGGGGGGAGAGAAGCGCCAGCGAGGCTCAGATTATCGCGCCTGTTGAGAAAATAATAATTAGCGTCATGAACAAATGCTGTTTGGTTTGGAAATCCTAGGCCTAAGGATGGTGAAACAAGCGTCAGGTATACAACAAGGGCGGTTTGGTCCTCTTGCAATTATTATGGGCTGTGTTTGGGAGAAAGACAGAATACATTCTTTGGCACTGTTTCCTTTATTTACATCCACATTTACCAAAATGCTTTTCTTTTTTGTGTGTTTCTTTTTGTTGTTGTTCTCTCAATTTTTTATATTAGTCACAAGGTCACCAATTGAGGTTTTTCAGCAGTTTGAAAGTGATGAATATTGTAAAAATGTCTAACATTTTACAAAGGATACCTGGATACAATTCAAACATTTTTATGGGATATGGTAGAATATTAATTTTGGTTACAACGCACGATTCTATGTGACAGTTACCCTGTTCTTTTTCAGGTGAACAATTTGTCATATCAAGCGTCTATCCATGATTTTTCTACCCATTTGTAAGTAAGAGAAGTTGTAAAAGATAGATGGTTAGAACAGGAACATGTCAGTGTTTAGTTTGATGTTTTTGTGTTAGGTGAACATTGTAAGCTATTTGCTTGTTTGCTCTTCACAGTAATTTGTATGTAATGTATGTTTTTTTTTCTTCTTTCTGAATAAACATTATTCAAACGGACAGCTTCAACAACAATAACATTTTTTTTAAGATAACATAATTCGTAGAATTCTAAATCTTGTAAATTTGAATCAAGGCATTCATACACAAATCATTGATTTGCACATACAACCACTCATAATTGCTGTAATAAAATCATGAAATCCAATGAATACAATTATATTTGTATATTATTTTTTTCCTTGGCAGCTAGTGCTCTTTTCACCAATGGTAAGATTTTACATATAACATAAACGGTCACATTATGACCATTTTTACCCGCCCCCCTCAGGTAGCATCATTCTGACCTCAGGGATGGTGTCTAAAGGCAACACCTATGCGCCTGTTTTAAAAACTGCTGTCATCCATTCCTACCAGCATGAAATGTCTGCAAGATGTTTCTCATGCATTCACTCAAGGGGCCTTGGTTTATAATCTCATCTGGAGGACTTTATGATGATATAGGATTGAAGTCAGTATTAATGTTGTCTCCAGAGGAAAATTCCATTAACAATACCATGGTGGCTCATCTCAGGCTGTTAGATCACAAGCTCAACACTCTAGCCACTAGGCTATCCTGCTCCTTATATCTGTATATCTGAGAGGAGAGAGAGAGAGGAGAGAGAGAGAGAGAGAGAGAGAGAGAGAGAGAGAGAGAGAGAGAGAGAGAGAGAGAGAAGAAGAAGAAGAAGAAGAAGAAGAAGAAGAAGAAGAAGAAGAAGAAGAAGAAGCAGAAGAAGAAAAACTGTGCCTTTAGCCACATTTTGCTCCTTTCACACAAGGTCTTCTGTTCATTATGCATGGCTAAGCAGCCATAAACTTAGAACACACAACAGAGATATCAAAAGGAAATGCTATGAAGTGTAAGTCTCCAAAGACTTAGCAAGGCCAGTATTAATTCTTATGTTTAAAAGAGAATATCTATGAACTCCTTAACTCTTTCAAATGTGTCTGTAGCAACTCCTCTTTGTAGAGTACTGAAGAAGAACACAAAGAGAGCATGACAAAATTGTCACCTTTATTGGCCACATCTGACAGATCACTACCCCAGCCCAGCCTTCTCTGTTTGGCCTGAGGACAGGACAAAGGGATGAAAGGCCTCACAGGCAGAGTCAATAAGGCTTCACATGTGTTACAGCCAACAACGCCCAATTAACTTCACAGCTTACACACATAACCCTTTCACTTGGCAGTTTTTTTCTCTGAATAATTCAAAAGACAACCCCTGTGGGGTTGAATAATTTAGACAGGCTGACATACATATCTGACTGTGGCAGAACTGGGTTTTTTTGTGTTTCATTTGTGTGGAACTGGTGAAGAAGAGAAGAGAAAAATGGTAGTCTGGATGTAGATGATTAGGATCAAACTGTGAATTTATTGTGTGCATTTTCTACCAGTTTTATGAATGTGTGATGCATATTTTTTTTCTATTTGAAACAATCAAATTTGTAACCATCACATGGTTCATGATTTATCATTGACATATTGGCAGACTTTAAGCTTTGCTCCCTTTTCTAGTTTGCACACTTATTTTATCTGTTTTATTTTTTTCCTGAGAGAGAACTCCCAGGTTCACCAATGGTGAGGTTATGTGTGTGTGTGTGTGTGTGTGTGTGTGTGTGTGTGTGTGTGTGTGTGTGTGTGTGTGTGTGTGTGTGTTGTGTGTGTGTGTGTGCATGCATGCATGCATGCATGTGTATGTGATAACATTTAAATTTGGGACTATTAATATTTTTTGTGAATAGCCTCAGGTATATAATTCTGATCTGACACAAACTTTAAATTGTTTTTCACAAGATATAGCACTAAAAAAAACAACCATGGGCTATGATGATGATGATGATGATGATGATGATGATGATGATGATGATGATGATGATGATGATGATAAAGTTTACAGCACTACTGTGTACAAACACACTGGTCTGATCAGTCATTGCAAGTCTCCTGTTGACCACACATAATCTAATTTGACCAAATCTAACAGGATTCTCTCTCTTTTTCTTTTAAATACTGAGATTTTTAGCATAAAAAGTATATTTGTGTTGTAAAATTATCTTTCTTTTACTCCAAGTCCTACCACATTCATGATAAATCACAAAACTGTAGCATTTTGGTGTTTTAATGACAAAAGCCTAACAGTAATTATCTTCTTTCAAGCGCACAGCAGGAGATAATACAGTATTGCAAGGTAGGAATTTTCCTCATGAGACTAGAGCCATGTCTGGCAGATCACTACCCCAGCCCAGCTTTCAGTGCTTGGCCTGAGGACAGGACAAAGGGATGAAAGGCCTCACAGGCAGAGTCAATAATGCTTCACATGCGTTACAGCCAACAACACCCAATTACCTTGGGAGATTACAAACAATCAATCCTTTCCTGCCACAGTTTTTTTTCCCCTTTACATTCAACAGACATCCCTTGTAGGGCTGAATGGTTTTGTCAGCCCTGAAAATCTTGACTTTGACAGGATTGTTTATGTGTTCACCTGTGTGGGGCCAAAGAAGAGTTAGAGAGAATGGCAGAGTGGCTTTGACCAAGCACCATGAAACTGGATTATTCTCTGAGGACTCTTTGCACCCTTGTAAAAAAAAAATTAGAAAGAAAGAAAGCAAGAAGATTACTGTTTTTTTATCAGAAGAAAGATTTTTGTTTGTTTCAAAGAAGCATGCTCTTTGAATAGCATTCAAGCTGTAAGGGCTATAGGTTAATTATTTTTAAATGAATGGACAGACTAGCCTTGTTGTTGTTGGTAGTGGTGGTGGTGGTAGTGGTGGTGGTGGTGGTGCTGCTGCTGTTGCTGTTGCAGTTGTATGTTCCCCAAATCAACACCTGGAGAATCACCCAAGATATGCACTCTGAATCACTCATGTTATGGGGGTCTGACTCACTCATCTTACCAGGTGTCTCTGTGACCACAGTGGGGGAGATGTCTGCATGTTTTACCCTTTACCAATATCTCAGCCCATCAGGAGCCATACTCTGACTTCAGGGTATTGTTTTCCTTTACCAGAGAGAGCAGAAAGTTGTTAAACTGAGAGCTTTTTATGGCTGAAGATAATCTTAACATACTATTTTACAACATTCCAACAATTTAATGCCGGCTCAGCACTTAGCTTACATCACTAACTGACAAAGCTTTCAGCCTAAGGAAAAAAGTTTTGTCTCTGACTCTATTTGTCTGTCTGCCCTTTTCTCCTTCTCTCCATTTGTCTCTTTCTTTTCTTCTTACTCTCTCATGTTATTTTTCTCCCTGCAACCCATGCCGATACTTACAGCAAAGTCATTTGTTTTACAAATCAATAAACCCACTGAAATAAAACACTCAATTAAAGACACAGGCAGGCAAAACATCTTGTGCACAGTTAAATCCTGTTCTGCTTTTCAAAAGAGTAGGCAATTGTGTGCCAGTGGGAACAGATGACAAGTTTTACAAAAACTGCATGCACATGGGGACTGGATGTAAAAAAGCACATGAATGCTTATTCGATTGCATAATCCTTGATATAAAAGAATTTTAAAAAAGAAAAACGAACATTGTATTGCACAGCAGAAGAAGTCTGACAATTATTGAATAAAAAGTACTCCAGCCTTGTTCTGCCTGCACTCCAATCACTGTGTGAACATTCTGGAATCACACTTTGGTGACAAAACTTTGCCTTTAGCTGTACTTTCTCATTCTAGTACAAGGTCTTCTGTTCATTCGCAATGGCAATGCAGTCATACCTCCGCACTCCTACCTGTTCCATGCACATAGACAAAAATAATGACATAAAGCACAACAACAAAGCGCCAGTCTTCAAAAGATCTCAAAACAATAAATACCATGGTACTTAAATCTTCTTTCAAGACTGACCATAACAAAAAGCTTTTTAAGGCAGTGAGAACAAAAACAAAGCGTTTTCATGTTGGCACTATTCCTGATGATTGGCCATGTCTGGCAGATCACTACCCCAGCCCAGCTTTCAGTGCTTGGCCTGAGGACAGGACAAAGGGATGAAAGGCCTCACAGGCAGAGTCAATAATGCTTCACATGTGTTACAGCCAACAACGCCCAATTATCTTCACAGCTTACACAAAACAATCTTTCAATTGGTCCCTGGTTTTGCTGAAATCAAAAGACTCCCTGTGGAGTAATGAATTGTATTGATTGGTGCCAATAAATTGTATTCTGACAGACCTCCTTTTATGTTGACCAGTGCTAGAACTATGGAAGAACAGAAGAAAACTTTGGTAGAGTGGGTTTGGACAAACAGTTTAAATGTGTGTATTGATCTCTAGTGGCTTTTTCTGTTTTGTTTAGATTGAGTAGTGCAAGTGTTCTATTGAAGATAGTTCTGGGCAAAATACGATCTCAGATTAGTGCATTCAAGCCGTTTTCTTTGAAAGGGTTTCTTATGGGTAATGAGGTGGTTACTGTGAGGTTATCTGGTGCATCTCCCTCATTTTGTAATTCCATCTCTGATGACTGTTTCGTGTTTATTCCTTACAATTTCTTTCTGATTAAAGACTTGACATTAAGCAACATCCCTCTCTCTCTCTCTCTCTCTCTCTCTCTCTCTCTCTCTCTCTCTCTCTCTCTCTCTCTCTCTCTCTCTCTCTCTCTCTCTCTCTCTCTCTCTCTCTCTCTCTCAGTGTGGTGTGTGTGTGTCTTTGTGTCTTTGTGGCTGTGTGTCTGTGTGTTTGTATGTGTTTATTCTTTTATTTTGAAGATAGTGGAATAAGCACTCGTGTGCTTTTTAACACCCAGTCCCTATGTGTATGCAGTTTCTACAAATTTTGTCATCCTTACTGGCATGCAAACAATGGCCTACTCTTCCAAAAAGCAGAATGGGCTTAACGTGTGCATAAGATGTTCTGTATGCGTTTGCATATGGAGACCAGTATATAGTCTCATCCAAAGGACTTTTAGGGGGAGTGGAGTCAGTACTGATGTTAACTCCAGAGGAAAAATCTTTTTGAAGAGATTCGAACCCTGGTCAGCAGATCACAAGCACATCACTCTAACCACTAGGCTATCCCATCTAGTGTGTGTGTGTGTGTGTGTGTGTGTGTGTGTGTGTGTGTGTGTGTTGTGTATGTGTGTGTGTGTGTGTGTGTGTGTGTGTGTGTGTGTGTGTGTGTGTGTGTGTGTGGTGTGTGTGTTCATAAACACTGAAACAAGTGGTCATGTATACATTTTCTTTTCAAAGTTAAGAAATAAAACAAACACATTGGGTATTCTTTACCATAGAGAGAGAGAGACAGAGACAGAGAAGATGAAGAGAGAGAAAGAGGGGGGAGGGGGTAGTGAACGAGAGAGAGGGGTGAGAAGAGAAGAGAGAGAGAAGAGAGAGAGAGTCAGAGACAGAGACAGAGGCAGATAGACAGACAGGCATGTACACAGACACACAGACAAATAATTATGTTAAGAGAAAACCACTTGAAGAATGAGTGGCCTTCAATAACATTTAAAGAAAATTTTACAGCAGTCTAACAACTCAACCAGTGTTTAAGAATGTATCAAGCAATGCCTTAACCTCTCAAAGCTTCCCACATACCCTTAAACCATGATGCACCAGAATACCAAATCTCCAAATAATGACTTAACAGTGGCATTTTAAATGATTAACTTAAATGAAGATCAAGAAAGCTTTCAAATAACTTTTAAATACGATATGTAGGTCTAACCTTCCTTAAACACGCCATTAGTTCGACAAAGATAGTTTTCCTAATAGGCTTTTTTTGTCTGAGTTTTCTGTTCAAGAACAATTCAAAAGGGAGTACCACAGGGTTGGGCTTATGTCCTTGCTTTGTTTTCTGAGTGGTTGTTGTTGCAACTGTTGCAGGAACGGCGCGTCTGGTTCTCATGTTGCGGCAGCTGCTCTGGTGTCGGTGCCAATGCTCCCAGTCAACTTCCAGCTGACTGGGTCTCAAAGAGACAAAAAAATGAGATGGGCTGGGAATGGAGTTAGAGGAAAAGTTGGAAAAAGGAAAATGATTCAAATAATGAGCAGGAGAGGGGGTGGGGTGCTTCTGAAATAGTGTAGACATTGTGAGTATTTTTTATAACTCCTATTATTGGTTGAGTAAAACCACTGAGATTTATAGGTGGAAAAGGCCACCCTGAGGGTTTCTGTTTAAAAGTCTGATTCCCTAGTGTCTGGTTATATAAGTTATTTGAGAAAATGTTGTATTGGGTGACGTGATAATGCTTCCAGCCATCCCTAAAACAGTAAACTCAACTAAAATGAATGCGTCATACAAAACCAAACCAAGAACAACAAAATAAAAACAAACAGTAAACAAAAACACAAAAGACAAAAGTCCTCACTAAGAAAAACAAGATAACAGACAAACAAGTAACACCCCCCCAAAAAAAAACAGCCAATGATTCAGACCACAAAAAACATAGAGGAAACACCTGCAATAACAAATACACAAGTCAAGTAACCCTGGTCTTTTTACCCTAAATAAAATGAATTTAATTTGACTTGACCTCACAGAGAGAGAGAGAGAGAGAGAGAGAGAAGAGAGAGAGAGAGAGAGAGAGAGAGAGAGAGAGAGAGAGAGAGAGAGAGAGAGAGTGCAAACAGCAAATCAAACAAAAAAATTAACTGTGAACAACTGCAAAAATACCAATCAACAACATACAATAAGAGAAGCACTATCTGTAGCAGCATCGTTACTCCTCCTCCCCTCTCTGCCCCGCCTCCCTCTGCCTAAAAATGGAAATTATGAAAGCAGAAAGCAATCTGACTCATATTGTGTGTATGTGTGTGTATGTATGTGTGTGTGTGAGAGAGAGACAGAGAGACAGAGAGACAGAAAGATGAATACAGACAGACAGAAACAAAGATAAATGATAAACTGCCTCCAACTCACAAAAACAATAATAAAAGGTAAACCCATGAAGGAGCTACAAATGATAAAGCTTATCTCCCTTGTAACCCCCACTCCCACCTCCACACAACCCTCCCACCCCCCATCCCACCAACCCCAGACTTGCACCCTCACTTCCTCCCTGCCAACCATTTTCCAGCCCCTTCACACCCACTCCTGTACTGTCTTAATCGGCCAGGCAATGGTGGCACCCGACCATTAAGGAGGAGGAAT
The DNA here is from genome assembly GCA_030674155.1 of Stramonita haemastoma. NCBI lineage: Eukaryota > Metazoa > Mollusca > Gastropoda > Neogastropoda > Muricidae > Stramonita > Stramonita haemastoma. Next base: position 51,234,328 of record CM060335.1, read on the forward strand.
GAATGCGACAATGACAACACATATGGACACCGTTTTGATCAGGGCCATTATCTCTTTCTTCTTCCAGCCTTGCATGCCCTCAGCTGTGCCACTTGTACTCAGCTTATGTTTGCCTGCACTCAGTGCCCCTCATGCAGTGCACAATCCGGTTGTCACGGGATGGCTGGTGCTTGCACGCTGCACTGAGGAAGGTCTGCATGTGGGCTCTATTTTCTTTCTTCTGAGAAGCTGCCTAATGAAAAGTGAGAAGGTGAGAAAAGGAGAGAGAAAAAAAGAAAGAAGAAAGTCAAGCCTAGAGAATTGTGATTGTTAATACATTTTGCAGTGTTAGTGGTATTGTTTTGTGTTGAAAACATGGTAAATGGCCCAGAGGTGCAAAACAAATCAGGTGGGGTAAAGTGATTGATGATGATTATCTAAAGAAGCCTCATAGCACTGTTGAACTGCTGCACGTTTTCAAGGACTGTCAGCATTGACACGTGTATACGGTGTGACCACATGCACATGTATTTGTATGCACACACATATGCACAAACACACTCACATAATTATATATAGTGGTGTTTATATAGTGCTATTAGTGCTGAGAAAGAGAGAGAGTCTAGTGCTTAGTATAGTACTTATATATATATATATATATATATATATATATATATATATATATATATATATATATATGACTTGATGAAAACTCACAATATATATATATATATATATATAGAGAGAGAGAGAGAGAGAGAGAGAGAGAGAGAGAGAGAGAGAGAGAGGAGAGAGAGAGAGAGACAGACAGACAGACAGACAGACAGACAGACAGACAGACAGACAGACAGAGACAAAGACAGATAAACATGAAACCTGGATATATTTTTAACGTCAACCTGATAGTTTTTTTTTTTTAATGGTGCCCTTTCATTTGGCAATCTGTATGAGGAAGCTACACACAGCCATTTTCAGCATCATCATGAGTATAAGCTAATGACAGCCCAATGTGCTGAACATGTGGGACATCCAGTGCAAAGGGCAGATGGTTGTCTGCCTGGGTGCAGAGAAGGAAATCTACTTTTAAAATTTATTTATTAAAAAAAAAATTATTTTCCATCTAGAATAATGGAATAAGCACTCATGTGCTTTTTTACACCCAGTCCCCGTGTGTATTCAGTTTTTGTAAATCTTGTTATCTGTTCCCATTGGCACACAATGGCCTACACTTATGAACAAGATTTAATATGTGGGCAAGATGTTCTGCATGTGTTCACACATGGGGCCTTGGTTTATAGTCTTACACATGGGGCCTTGGTTTATAGTCTTTTGGAAGGAGTTTGGGGGGGGGGGGGAATGGGGTCAGCACTGATGTTAACTCCAGGGTAAAAATCCCTTCAAACAGAATTTGAACCGGGGTGGTCAAATTGCCAGCCCAATGTTCTCACCACTAGGCTATCCTGTCCCCTTGATTATCTCTATTTTTAGATACAGTGTTTCCTTTTTCATCATCTTTTATTTGTTTCCCCAGATTTGTCCCTACTGTTATGGAATAGAAGATAATCATTGACACTTTTGGATGTCTGTGCTTTCAAATGTTGTTTTATTTCCCCAATGTTGTGTGACACACCAAGTGTTTGATGTGCACCTGCAGTTCCGTCATCTGCTAAACTGAACGTTGTGTGTTGTAAGGCACCGAGAGTAAATTTCTAATTTTGTGTCGTTGTTGTTGTTATTGGTGTGTGTGTGTGTGTGTGTGTGTGTGTGTGTGTGTGTGTGTGTGTGTGTGTACATAGATATGTTGTTGTTGTTGTTATGATGATGATGATGATGATGATGATGATGATTATCATCATCATCATCATCATCATCATCATCATTATCACTATCACTATGTTTATCTAAACTGTCATTGTTGTTTTTGTTGTTGTTGCTGCTATCATTATATGTTAGTATAACTGTTCTAGTGTCCAATACAAATGATGGAATAAGAAAAGCAAGGTGTTGATATAATAATGCCTGCACTTATATATTAAAAAACCCAGCTATGGTGTCACTTTCAGCCCTGGTAAAAATTTTGCCTCTGGGTTGTGAATGTTATAGTTACACTTCAAAGCAAATCACTGCTAATATCTCAGTCTATTTACAAAGCTTTGAGCAATGCACACTGAAGAACCCCCCCCCCCCCCCCCCCCCCCCACACACACACACACACATTAAAGGCAAGGTCTGGATCATTATAAACAAGTCAAGAATTCTTTTTTTCTCCACTTGGGCTTTTTCAGCTGCTCATCTTTGGCTTGGCCATGCCCATGGAGAAGCCACAGTCAGCCTCTCTTCAGCATGCCTGCCTCAACCAATGACAACCAAATGTGCAGCACATGTGGGGCATTGAGTGCGAGCCCACATACGTTTTGCACGTGCAGCAGAGAAGGAAAGCACCCGGTACTGGAAGGGAAAGGATAATGAGGATAAATGGTGTCCATGTGTGTTGTCAGTCATTCACTTTTCCATTATTGTGGCAATGGGGTTCATTGTTGCTGTGCGAAAGCGTGACAACAAGGCTGTGAGGGGGGTGGGACTTAAGGAGAAAAACCAGGTGGAGGGAGGGAGGGAGTGATGGAGAGGGGAAGATGGGGGAAGGGGGGGCAAATAGAGCATGACTATAATGAGAAAGGGGAAGCCTTACTGCAGTAGTACAATTCTAACTTGTTCCAAGTGGTATTGATTTCTGTGGAGCATTTCAGAAACACTACAGTCAACAGGTACACTTCTGCATTAAGTCTCTTTGAACCAAGAGTAGTCTGAGAAGCACTGTGGTGTGGAAACAGTCTTTCCTATTGGTGGTGGTCCTATACCAGCACCTGGGTCCAAAACAGCTGTTTTGAATCCATTCCCTATTTATACCAGACTCTCATTTAAACAACGCAAATAATTTACCTCTGGTTGTTGACTAACTGCAAAAATAAGTTGGTGAAATATTACACATTTGAGCATTCCATTTAGATTTTAAATGAAGGCACCTAGTAATTGTTAAAAAAAAAGTATATAGCAATGATTTATATTAGGACCACAAAATTGTTGGTCCCCTTGAATTTTGTGAAAGCTTTTGATTTTATTGACAGGAATCCAGACCAACGTGTTCATTTTAAAATGACTTAATACTGACTTTTATTGTTAGAGATAAGTCTACTATCAAACTGTACAGCGAAGTGAGGTTCTGACCTTAAAAGTTGAATTAAAATCTAAGGGGGCATATACATGATCTTGCATTGTTGCCATCCATGACAAACAAGAAGAGTGTTGTAACTTGATGGGATAAAAGAGTTGGGGGTTGTTTTTTTCGTTCCTCAGCTAGAGGTCCAGAATTACCAATAGTGAGATTGTGTATATTCCCCACCATTAATATACCCCAATTCTGACTTCCATGATGATGTCTAAACACAATACGTGTGTGTATGCATTTTTAAAAAAAGTTGTGACCCCTTTGTACCAGCACGCAATGGCCTACTCTTATTTGGAAAAGCAGACCAAGTTTTTAACCTGTGCCTAAGATGTTTTGCATGCATTCACATAGGTGGCCTCTGTTTATTGTCTCATCTGAAGGACTTATGAAGGAGTGGAGTCAGTGCTGATGTTAACTCAAGGGTAAAATCCCCTAAACTGTTGCCTTCATGGCTGGTAACTCAGTCTCAGGCTGTCAAATAACAAGGGCAAAGTTCTAAAAGCAAAGCTACCCCCCCCCCCCCATAAAGGAGTACAGTGTAATAGTAGTTTCTATGAGCTTACCAGCCACCATGGCATAGTGGTTAGTGGTTAGCACCTTGGGTTATGGACTAGAGGGTTATGGGTTCGAATTCCATAAGACATAGGGATTTTTTTTTTTACTCCGGCTGTCTCCTAACCAGACTGGTTGTGTTGTGGGCTCATTGGGAAGATTGGGACCACACAGTCAAGCTTCATCCACTTTAGGGATGTGAGTTTGAGAGTGTTGCTCAAATTACGTGATGAACACTGCAGGTGTCTGTATATCTAGGGTGCCCGGATGATGATGGGATATATCATGATAGCAAGTGTACAGTACACCCCTGTAAAGTAGTCTCAGAACACATGCACTTCCATAACAGCATCAATACACCATCCTCATTATCATTGATCATTATACAATAATACAATATGGGATAGGTCAGTGGTCAGAGCGCTGGCTTTCCACCAACCAATTTAAGCAGCATCGAGTGTGGTTGCCAAATGGATAGGTGACCATTTGTGTTCTTTGGCTTCAGTACAGTTCCCCCAGTTCACCCAGCTGTAAATGGGTATCTGCCCTCTTATGGGCCAGGGAAAATAAAGCAATGAGGGAGAGGAGATGGGCGCCGCCCTCAACATGCTGGACCCTAGAGAAGCTGAGGTCTCTGACACCTCTCCTCCCTATGACCATGGGGACCGGATGAAAAAAAGCGCATGATTGCTTATTCTGTTATCTTTGATATAAAAGAATAAATAAATAAATAAATAAATAAATAAATAAATAAATAAATGACCACACAGTTATGGGACACCTTTACCTTTTACCTTAAAAACAAGTCACAGACCAAATGATGCCCAAGTTTCTTCTCTCCCGTCATGTACAGTCATAACACAAAGCAAAAAAAGGGAACATGTAAACAGTATGTTAATGGCACTTGATTATTTTGTGCACATTTCATCAAAATTAATAACGTACAAAGTGTATCATAAGTATCATTATAAAACCTACAACACCAAAAATGGATTCTCCATTCACTGTCTGGCAACACACCCTCCATCAGGCATAGCTCATCAGGGGACGGAATGGCCTAGTTGTCAGAACATTGCACTGGCAATTTGACCACACAGGTTTGATTCCTGGTGGAGGGATTTTTCCTCTGGGCTTAACATCAGTGCTGACTCCACTCCCCCCAGAAGTCTTTTGGATGAGACTATAAACCGAGGCCCACCAGGCAGAACATCTTGTGCACATGTTAAATCCTGTTCCTCTTTTAGTAAGAGTAGCCATAGTGTGCCGGTGGGAAGAGATGACATTTACAAAACTGCATGCACACGGGTACTGGATGTAAAAAAAAGCCCATGAGTGATTATTCCATTATCCTTGATAATGAAGATTAAAATGATAAATAATATTAAAATAAAAACTCAGACACAACAAACAGACAGCACTAAAACGACAGTGGAACACCATTACTCCTTTCCACACCACCCTCACTCAAATACCCCCACATCACACTTACACAAACCAAGCAAACAGAAGTCAAAACTTTCTCCACTCCCACAAAACAGTCACAACAACATTTAGACAAGAAGAAAGACACTCCTGAAACTTCAGGTTTACTTGTCTGCAGGGTTTGTTGTTTTTTTAAGTCCTCTTTTGTGTGAGCAGAGAATGGATAGGTGTAAAGCTAGAAGCAACAGCAAGGGGAATAAGGAACTGAAGACTCAGAAAGCAAAGACTGTTTCAGAAACGACAATACGCAGCCATTACCCACACGTTCTTTTCTTCTCTGCTGTCAGGGGCTTCTGTCTCTTCCTCTTAGAGCTGGTGCCAGACAGCTGCAGCCTGGATGGAAGAAGCATGCGCACTGGACGGGAAACAGCTGCACCAATAGCAGGCAGTAACAGAACCGGCCTTCTGGGAACAGTTGCAACAACAACCATTTTTAGACCCCCAAAAAGAGGGCATCACATGAGCTTTAGGATATGCTTGTAAAAGACGTTTTTCAGCTGGAAAGTGAAGTTAAAATAAACTTATAAGTGCAGTTTTTTTATAAAAAAAAGAGCAAACTGTTTGTGGAAAGTGGGTTTGTGTAAGAGATGAGTCATATTTGTATTGTGCAGCTACACAATGTGCAGCTAGACAATGCTAGAGCGTGTGTATATATATTACAAAATATATATAAAGCCTCCTACTCTGCACATTCTGCAATTACTAATCACCTTGAAAATTCTCTTTTAGTGCTTTTTCAATTATTGAAACACGTTCTTGAAGGAATATTAAAAAAAAGAAGAGTGATAATAACACCAAAATAGCAAGCAATGCCAATACATTTTTTCCCAATCAAAACAGATGCATTTAACAGACATTACAGCTATTTGATTGTTTAAACAAATGTTCATTCAAACATCATACACAAATCCATTTCAAGCAACAAGATAATAACTTATAGTGGTCCCAACCACAAAGTTAAACAAAAATAATATTTGGCAGCTTCAAAAAACATGTCATAGTCACAACAAAACAATCATTTTGAAACAAATTTAACTAAGTTAAAAACATAATTTCAAAAGTGTTGCCTTTGCTCTTGTGAAACATTGAAACCTAATATTTTGCATATCACTGTTACCAAGGGTTTGTCTCTTTGTTTTTTAGTTGGAAAGAAAAGAAAAAGAAGACTGAATAAGATCAAATCAAATCTTTGAATGAGATAAAGTCTCATTTTTTCATTCACCAAGAGATGCAAATCACATTGGTACAGACATTGAAGTGACAATGTCTGCATGCAATAGTGCTGTGGACACATAGTGTCCTGTTTGATCAATTTTAAACACTTACACACAGCCGTGTATGTATGGAGGCAGGCATGCACACACACACATACACACACACACAGACAAACACACGCACACAGACAAACACACACACACAAACACACACACACACACACACACACACACACACACACACACACACACACACACACACACACACACACACACACATGACAATGAACAATTTACACAAAATGTTTATCAAAGCCAGGTAGGTGAGGGCATGAAAAAAATATTACCTCAATTTTTTCCATAGAATTCCAACTAATTACCTTGTAGCCATGACGGCACCAGTAGAGCTCAAAGGAATTCGCCTCCATGGAATAATCACAAATTAATCATATAAATGAAATGGAACAATAGCCTGCCTGCACAATTTTGTCCTTAAACTGCAGGAAATCCACAGAGATGAATGTGCTCTTTGAATGCACTTGCTCAAACCCACCGAACCATTCTTCTCTCCTATTCTCCTCTGGGTACCACACAGGTGACAACAAAACCAAAACAAAGCAAAACAAAGAAACCCAGTTCTATAAGGGTCAGATTCATGGGTGCAACTAAATTATTCACAGAGGGTGGCTATTGAATTCAGAGTAAAAAGCTGCCCAATGAAAGGGCTATTGTGTGTAAGCTGTGAAGGTAATTGGGCGTTGTTGGCTGTAACACATGTGAAGCATTATTGACTCTGCCTGTGAGGCCTTTCATCCCTTTGTCCTATCATCAGGCCAAGCACTGAAAGCTGGGCTGGGGGGTGGAGGTGGGGGTGAGGGTGGGTGGAGGGGTATTGATCTGTCATACCCAGCCAATCCTGAAAAATGCTGCAACTTCATAACCCATTATTTTTATCTTCAGTGTTTGAAAGACCACATTGGGAGAGGGTTGTTACCGACAACATTTATGATCTCACAACCTTATCAAGGGCTGGGTGTTAAAATTTAGGAATAAACTAGCATGGCTTGACCTGAAATGTTTTGTTTTGAAAGTAGAAGAAAATGCCTAAAGTATTGGCATCAGTTTTTGCCTTGATCTCAAAAGGTTTCTTTGTTTTGGGTTGAGCCAGAGAGTCAGATTAAAACTGTAAAATAATGGTGATTAATACCTCAGCACACAGAGAAATGGTGATATGTAAGATCCAATTTTGATTGGCCTTTATAACACACACACATCTAAGCAAATATAAACATGAATAATTATCAATCAAAGCAAAACATATGAAACAAAACAAAAGATAATGAAGTCTAATCATCTTTTTGTAAATCCTAACTAGAAAGGAATTCAAAGAATGATACCTCAATGAAATAAACACTTGAAGGTTTGTTTGCTTTTTTGGTTTGGTTTTTAAATTAACGGTATAACAGCTTCTGTACACAATTTAGTCCTAAAATTGCAGGAAATCCCCCCTTATAAAGAAATATTTGGATTGAACATGTCAAAGCCCACTCAGACATTCTTCTTTATTATTTATACCTGGCCTTACAAAGGTCAGTTTAAAAGCAGCCACTGACAATAGGTTTATCAGCCGTACTTAACCATTAAATACCTCAAGGCTGTTTTCTGTTTGTTGAAACAGCTGACATTTTTTTTGTTTGTATTTGTTTGGCCAAAGCTCTGAGGTTCAAGTATGGTGAGATTTTTTGTATTTGATCGTTTTTACCTATCATTGAGGTAGCCACATTCTGGTTTCAGGGATAGTGTCTAAACACACCTGTGTGCATATGATGTTTTTTAAATGTTGTCATCTTTTCCTGCTGACATGATACGGCCTAATCTTCCAGGTTTTTAACATAGGTACCAGAGCTCTGTGTACAATCACTCACAGGACTATGGTTGGTTGTCTCATCTGGTGGATTTAGCCCCAGCTGTAGTCTAGTGGTTAGGGCGTTGGACTCGTAATCTAAAAGTTGCTGGTTAGATCCCAGCTTTCGGCTATGGCGTTGTGCCCTTGGAAAAAGCACTTTACTGCTATTTTCTCACCCCACCCAGGTGTAAAAAGGGGTACCAACCTTGTGTTGGGGGTTAGCCCTGCTATAGACTAGCGTCCTATCCAGGGGGGAGTCTATGACTCTCAGTCGCTTAAGGCCACAGAAACCGGGATAAGCACCGGCCTGATGAGCTTTAGGCTCAGGACAGACTTTAACTTTAACTGGAGAATTTAGGGGAAGTAGAGGTGGTACTGATGTTAACTTAGGGGAAGAACCATACAATGTTCACCCCTAGTGTGGCTTAATCCTAGGAGGTCAGATCAGGAGCACAACACTAACCCCTAGGCTATCCTTCCCCCACCTCCACACCCCTCTGGACGCCAAAGAAAAGATTGTTATGTATAAGGCTGATGGTAATTGGGGAGAGGGGGGTGGCTGTGACACATGTGAAGCATTATTGACTCTGCCTGTGAGGCCTTTCATCCCTTTGTCCTGTCCTCAGGCCAAGCACTGAAAGCTGGGCTGGGGTAGTGATCTGTCAGACATGGCCAATCATCAGGAATAATGCCAACTTAATGATGGTTTGTTACTCTCCTTGCTGTTTTAAAAGGCTGTCTATTATGGCCAGCCCTGAAAGAGGATTTTATTTTTTTCTTTTCAGAGCTGAATACTGCACTAGTCAACCTTTTAGAGATTGGCGCTTTGTTGTGCTTTATGTCATTATTTTTGTTCATGTGCTTGGAAGATGTCAGTGTGAAGGAATGACTGTATGAGAATGAGAAAGTACAGCTAAAGGCAAAGTTTTGTCACCAAACTGTGATTCTGGAATGTTCACACAGTGACTGGAGTGCAGACAGAGCAATGCTGGGGTGCTTTTTTGCAGTATTTGTCTGACTCTTGCTGTTGCACTGTTCAAGGTTCTTTAACAGAGTGTGCTCTATTTTTGTGTGGTTTATTGATTTATCACAATATACTTTGTTGTAAGTGTCTGCATGGTTTGTAGGGAGAAAAATAACATGAGTGAATAAAGAAGAAAAAAAAAGGCAAATGGAAAGAGAGAGAGAGAGAGAGAGAGAGAGAGAGAGAGAGAGAGAGAGAGAGAGAGAGAGAGAGAGAGAGAGACAGACAGACAGACAGACAGACAGACAGACAGACAGACAGACAGACAGACAGACAGACAGACAGACAGACAGACAGAGACTGTTACCTTAGGTCCAAAAACTTTGTCAGTTACTGATGTAAGCTAGGTGTTCAGGCCTACATTAAAATGTTGTTATGTTGTAAAATGGTTTGTTGAGGTTGTCTTCATCCATAAGGGGATCTCAGTATAATAACCTGCTCTCTCCCATAAAGGAAAAAAATACCTTGAAGTTGGAGTACAGCTCCTGGTGGGCTGAGGTATTTGCAAAGAGTGAAACATGCACACATCTCACCCACTGTGTTCACAGAGACGCCCCCCCCCCCCCTCCCCATAAGATAAATGGTTAGAGTGCATATCCAGGGTGGATTCCCTAGGGTGTTAAAATGGGGAACGCTCAACAGCAACAACAGCAACAACAAAACTAGTCTTTCCATTCATTTCCAAATAATTACTTTATAACTCTACAGCTTGAATGTAACTCAAAGAACATGCCTCTATGAAGCAAACACAAATCTTTATTCTGATAAAAGAAACAATACCCTACTTGCTTAATTTCTTTTTATCTTTTTACAAGGGTGCAAGGAGTCCTTAGAGAATAATCCACAGTTTGATGGTACCTTATTCTCCTTTGGCCTCACACAGGTGAGCACAATAGCAATCTTGCCAAAGTCAGGATTTACAAGGTAAAACTAAATAACTGAATCATACAAGGGATGTCTGTTGAATGTAGAGGGGAAAAAACTAATGCACTAAAGGATTGATTGTTTGTATTCTCCCAAGGTAACTGGGTGTTGTTGGCTGTAACACATGTGAAGCATTATTGACTCTAGCTGTGAGGCCTTTCATCCCTTTGTCCTGTCATCAGGCCAAGTACTGAGGTCCTTTCATCTGGAAGCTAGTTTCCTTGAATTTAAAAGACAATTCATGTGGGACTGAATACTTTAGATAAGCTGATTAATCTGACTCTGGCTGTAAAATAAAAAAGAAGCTTTCGGTAGTTTTCTCATTGCAGTGCCATGTTTCATTACTTCTGTCCGCATGTTGATCACATTGTTGTGAAAAAGTGATTGCATTGCTTCACAGAGTAAACATAGAAGCAGGATAGAATGAAGGAAAGAGTTTTGTTATTCAACTAGTATCAAAGAACTTTCAATCAAAGAAGGAAGAACAAGACAAGATTTGAATGATCTATTTTTGGTATTATTCTTTGGTGACTATTATGGGGACCTTTCAGTTAGGTTCTTTTTGTTTCAATTGTGGGATTATTTCTATTTACAAAACAAAACCAGAAAGTGCTATGTGGGCATCACAAAATGAGGGAGAGAGAGAGAGAAAGAGAGAGAAGATATTGTGTAGTGCTAAATCCTTAACCAAAAAGAGCCCCACTGAATAAACACAGTCATCAGAGATGCAATTGCAGAAGGAGGGAGATGCACCAGATAACCTCACAGTAACCACCTCATTACCCATAAGAAACCCTTTCAAACAAAACGGCTTGAATGCACTAATCTGAGATCGTATTTAGCCCAGAACAATCATCAATAGAACACTTGCACTACTCAATACAAACACAGCAGAAAAGCCACTGGGGATCAATACACAAATTTAAACTGTTTGTCCAAACCCACTCACCCAAAGTTTTCTTATGTCCTTCCATAATTCTAGCATGAGACATCATAAAAGCAGTTCTTTCAGAATATGATTTATTGGCACCAATCAATACAATTCATTACTCCACAGGGAGTCTTTTGATTTCAGCAAAACCAGCGAGCAATTGAAAGATTGTTTTGTATAAGCTGTGAAGGTAATTGTGCTTGTTGGCTGTAACACATGTGAAGCCTTATTGACTCTGCCTGTGAGGCCTTTCATCCCTTTGTCCTGTCCTCAGGCCAAGCACTGAAAGCTGGGCTGGGGTAGTGATCTGTCAGACATGGCCAATCATCAGGAATAATGCCAACTTCGTGATGGTGCAATTTCCTTTGATTTCTCTGAAGGCTGTCTGCTACTTGCAGAAAAAACTCACAGAGCTGGTTAATATTTGTGTTTTGAAAACATTCAGTTATTAGTTGCAAAAAACGCTTTTGGTAACTTTCTCATTGTAGTCCTATACCTTTAAGTATTGATCACAAGATGTGACAACTTGGTGGTATTGCCTAATAGAGTTAACATAGGAGACTGGTAAAGTGCAATATTTTTTATATCCAACTGAGTACAGCTTAAGGTAATAGTGTTGTTATTGAACTGGTATCAGTGTTCAGTTACTGAAGGAAGAACAAGACAAAATATGGATGATGCCTTTTTCAGTCTCACCATTCTGTGGTAGTTATTATGGGGGCCTTTCAATGAGGTTGTTGTTTGATTTGTTTTACAAGATATAGCCCTATACAAATTCCATGTATCATCATTATTATTATTATTATTATTATTATTATTATTATTATTATTATTATTATTATTGTTGTTGTTGTTGTTGTTATTATTTATTGTTGTTGTTGTTGTTGTTTGTTTCAGTTTGTGAGAGTGTCCCCTTGACAAAAAAAATGAGAATATACTAATAGGCATGTAGAATGAAACAGAGAGAGAGAGGGGGGGGGGGAGAGAGAGAGAGAGAGAGAGAGAGAGAGAGAGAGAGAGAGAGAGAGAGAGAGAGAGAGAGAGAGAGAGAGAGAGAGAGAGAGAAGAGAGAGAGAGAGAGAGAGAGAGAGAGAGAGAGAGAGAGAGAGAGAGAGAGAGAGAGATGTTGCTTAATGCCAAATCTTTAACAAAAAAGTATACAGAATAAAGACAACAGTCATCAGAGATGGAATTACAAAATGAGGGAGATGCACCAGATAACCTCACAGTAACCACCTCATTACCCATAAGAAACCCTTTCAGAGAAAGCTGCTTCAATGCACTAATCTGAGATTGTATTTAGCCAAGAGCAATCATCAATAGAACCCTTGCACTACTCAATCCAGACAAAGCAGAGAAAAAGCCACTAGAGATCAATACACACATTTAAACTATTTGTCCAAACCCACTCACCCAAAGTTTTCTTCTTTTCCTCCATAGTTCTAGCACAAGACATAATAAAAGAGGTTCTTTCAGAATATGATTTATTGGAACCAATCAATACAATTCATTACTCCACAGGGAGTCTTTTGATTTCAGCCAAACCAGTGAGCAATTGAAAGATTGTTTTGTGTAAGCTGTGAAGGTAATTGGGCGTTGTTGGCTGTAACCCATGTGAAGCATTATTGACTCTGCCTGTGAGGCCTTTCATCCCTTTGTCCTGTCCTCAGGCCAAGCACTGAAAGCTGGGCTGGGGTAGTGATCTGTCAGACATGGCCAATCATCAGGAACAATGCCAACTTCGTGATGGTGCAATTTCCTTCGATTTCTCTGAGGGTTGTCAGCTACTGGCAGAAAACTTAGAGAGCTGGTTAATATTTGTGTTTTGAAAGCATTCAGCTATTGGCTGCAAAAAAAATCCTTTTTGAAACTTCCTTATTGCTATGTGCGTCTAAGTATTGATCACACAAATGTGAAGACATGGTAGTATTGTCTCATGTCGTAAACATAACAGACTGGTAGAGCACAGCTGAAGGCAAGAGTTTTAATATCTAACTGAGTACAACTGAAGGTAAGAGCGCTGTTATTGAACCCGTATCAAAGAATGTTCAATCACTGAAGGAAGAACAAGACAAATCATGAGCAAATGTTCTAACCACTAGGATACCCTTGATACCATTTGTATTGCTATAAATGCTCGGCCTCCATCAACTCTGTAAAACACACCAGAGCTTAATTCCATCCCCACATCTATCATTTGATTGTTCTTCACAAGCAGTCCTATTGTATTGAAGCCATCATAGATTCATCATATAAAGATGGGGAAAAGTGCAACATGGAGTGATTGTTGATGATAACATTCATTTCAGATTTTTTACGATATTTTTTTCTATCATGTACATTTCTGTGCAAGTATCCTTGGGCCATCCCACTTGGCAGCATGTTGTCAAACATATTTAGTTTTCCGAAGCAGACTGGTGCACTTGCATTTGCTTGTTGTTGGTTGTTTTCTATCATCAGCACAAGATGAACAGTTAAAAAACGTGTGTCCACATTCATTTTTTGCATCTACCTAGCCACCTTAACAATTAGAACAGAAGAGAATACAAAAATCATGCCCCCTAGGTATTAATGGCAAAGTTTATTGTGATCAATACAACTGTAGCCTTTGTGCAGGACATCCACAGAGATGAATACAGTGTTTGCATGCACTTGCCCACAGCCATTCTGCCATTCTTTTCTCTCCATTCTCCCCAGCCCTCACAATGGTGAATGCAGACAGTGCTGTCAGAGTCAGATTTACCAGCCCAGCTAAATTATTCAGTCCCTCAGTGGGCCTCTTTTGAATCCACACAAAACATTTGAGTGAAAGGATTATTCTTTGTGATAATGTGGGCGTAATGAGGCGTGTGGGCTGTAACACATGTGAAGCATTATTGACTCTGCCTGTGAGGCCTTTCATCCATTTGTCCTGTCCTCAGGCCAAGCACTGAAAGCTGGGCTGGGGGAGTGTTCTGCCAGACATGGCCAATCAGGGGACACAATGCAATCATGAGAATTCTACAGTTTTCACATTTACTGTTCTGTTCCTGACAGGCAGATTGTGTTGACAGGTTTTTGAAAGCAGTAAGAAGCATGGTTATGGTGTTGACAGGTTTGATAGCAGTAAGAAGTATGATTATGGTGTTGACAGGTGTGATAGCAGTAAGAAGCATGGTTATGGTGTTGACAGGTTTGATAGCAGTAAGGTGTTCAGCATGATTATGGTGTTGACAGGTTTGATAGCAGTAAGGTGTTCAACATGATTATGGTGTTGACAGGTTTGAAAGCAGTAAGAAGCATGGTTATGGTGTTGACAGGTTTGATAACAGTAAGAAGCATGGTTATGGTGTTGACAGGTTTGATAGCAGTAAGGTGTTCAGCATGATTATGGTGTTGACAGGTTTGATAACAGTAAGGTGTTCAACATGATTATGGTGTTGGCAGGTTTGATAGCAGTAAGGTGTTCAACATGATTATGGTGTTGACAGGTTTGATAGCAGTAAGGTGTTCAACATGATTATGGTGTTGACAGGTTTGATAGCAGTAAGAAGCATGGTTATGGTGTTGACAGGTTTGATAGCAGTAAGAAGCATGGTTATGGTGTTGACAGGTTTGATAGCAGTAAGAAGCATGGTTATGGTGTTGACAGGTTTGATAGCAGTAAGAAGCATAGTTAAAGTGTTGACAGGTTTGATAGCAGTAAGGTGTTCAACATGATTATGGTGTTGACAGGTTTGATAGCAGTAAGGTGTTCAACATGATTATGGTGTTGACAGGTTTGATAGCAGTAAGAAGCATGGTTATGGTGTTGACAGGTTTGATAGCAGTAAGAAGCATGGTTATGGTGTTGACAGGTTTGATAGCAGTAAGCATTCTTTTCATCTCTGAAGTCAGAATGTGGCTATCTTAATGCTGGGTTAAAATGGTTGTGTACCTAAATTTCACCATTGGTAAACCTCCAAGCTCCAGTCATGGAATGAAGAAAAAAGATTTTATGCACTCACCCACCTCTATTTCCACACTTTCAAACTCCAATTATATCACGATCCAACACACCTAAACACACAAAAAACAGTCTTTCCATAAACAGTTCTCTTGGTGCAGCTTAGCTATTCATCCTCAGAGATGGTATTTATTAAATTCACAGGAAAATACCTGTCACATGAAAGGATTGTTGTGTGTAATCTGTGAAGATAATTAGGCGTTGTTGGCTGTAACACATGTAAGGCATTATTGACTCTTTCAGAAAGTGGAACAGGATTTCACCTGTGGGCAAGATGTTCTTGGTGTGTTCGCACACAATGCCTCGATTTACAGTCTGATCCCAAGGACTTTTGGAAAGAGTGGAGTATGCACTGATATTAACTCCAGGGGGGAGGGGGGTATCCCCATGAACGGGATTAGAACCAGGGTCGTCAGATTATGAGCCCAATGATCTAACCACTAAGCTACCACCCTCCCCCCTCCCAGAGAGAGAGAGAGAGACAGACAGACAGACAGACAGATAGATAGGTAGACAGAGACAGAGACAGAAAGAAAGAAAGAGAAAGAGAGAAACACACACGGGCACACACACACACACACACACACACACACACACACACAAAGAGCACACACATCCACACAGGACAACCAACCAACCTCAGGCCAACCCCCCCCCCCCCCACACACACACACACACACATACACACACAAACCCAAACAAACCAACCTCTCTTTCCCCATTGTCCTGCAACAGTACACTGAAGCTAGAATGAGGCTGGATGGAAATGTACCGCGTGAGACCTGTTGAAGAGACAAGAGGACAGGGGGGTAGCAGCAGTAGGGGCTATTGTCTCTCTCTACCAACTGCCTTTGGCGTTTGGAACTAACTGCCAGAGATACAAATTAGTATTGGGGGTAGGGGAAAGAGAGTTATGGATTGATTGGATGCATTGTGTGTTCTCAGTTCAGCGAGTGACAATGGAAAAAGAATCATCTTGGGAACGTTTCAATGGTTGGTGTATTGTTGGCAGGTTCTGTAGGCTCTGTGTGTGTGTGTGTGTGTGTGTGTGTGTGTGTGTGTGTGTGTGTGTGTGTGTGTGTATTCTCTCTTTGTTTTTCGTTTTGTTTTGGTCAATGTAACTGTTTGTATGGACTGTCTGTTTCGGATAGCCTAGTGGTCAGAACATTGCCCTGGCAATTTGACGACCCGGGTTCGAGTCCGGTCGAGGAGATTTTTCTCCTGTAGTTAACATCAGTGCTGACTCTACTCTCCCCTCAAGAACATCTTGTGTACACGTTAAATCCTGTTCCGCATTTCGTAAGAGTAGGCCATCGTGTGCCAGTGGGAACAGATGATATTTACAAAACTGCATACACACGGGGACAGGATGTAAAAAAAGCACAAGAGTGCTTATTCCATTATCATCGATATAAAAGAATATCAAATCATCACATCTCTCTCTCTCTCTCTCTCTCTCTCTCTCTCTCTCTCTCTCTCCTCTCTCTCCTCTCTCTCTCTCTCTCTCTCTCTCTCTCTCTCTCTAACCCTATACAGGTATGCGCGCGTGCACGTGCGTGCGTGTGTGTGTGTGTGTGTGTGTGTGTGTGTGTGTGTGTGTGTGTGTGTGAACATTTAAAACAAACTAAAAATGACTTCTCCCCGAGCTTGCTGAAGCAAGGCTATGAACACTTTGCTGTTTCACCCCCAACCCACCCCACCCCTTCCCATGACACAAATGTATGCAGGATTTTAAAGACTTGTAGATGTGAAAGCGGAATCGTGCATCTGAACCAATTTAGACTAATGTTTCATTCTCCCCAGGTCAATTATTGATTTTGAGAAGTACTTCAGTAAACTACATATGCATCCCTGTGGGGATGCTGAAGGCCTGTCAGTATAATCAGCATGTGGATGGATGAATTTGGATGGACGGCATAGCTCAGTGGGTCAGAGCACTCGCTTTCCCCAAGCGAAGGTTAAGCAGCATTGAGTGTGATCACCAAGTGGATGGGTGACTTTTGCGGCCTTGGTTTCAGTACAGTCTCCCAGTTCACCCAGCTGTCAATGGGCCCCTGCCCTCTTTATGGTCAGGGAAGGTAAAGCAGCGAGGGAGAGGAGATGGGCGCCGCCCTCAACATGCTGGCCCTTACAGAAGCTGTAGTTCCTGTCTCGAGATGATAAGAGGTGAAAGGTATATACTGACCAGAAGGAGGCTTCTTTTCTGAAGACCTTGTGTATTCAAACTCTTTGGGAGTAGATGTTATTTTGTATTGAGGCTATTGCTGTTGTGGTAGTGGTTTTTGCCTTTATTTTGCTTTGGGTGTTTTTGTTTCTGTGTTGTTTTTGTTTTTATCTGTTTATTTATTTGTTTTTTTGTGTTTGTTTTTGTTGGTTTTTTTGTTGTTGTTTTCTTTTTGGGGGTAGGGGGGGGTTGGTTCCTTGGCTAGAGCTCCGGAGAACGCCAATAGTAAGATTCCTGCATGTGAAGTCGTTTATTTGTTTGTTTGTATTTTATTTCCCATCACTTAGGTAGCCACATTCCGACTTTGGGGATAGTGTTTAAACACGACAACTGTGGACAACTGTGTGCATGCGTTGTAAAAGCAAAAAAAAAAACGCCATCTGTTTCTAACGGCACGAAATGGCCTACTTTCCCCAAAGGCGGAATGAGTTTTAATGTGTGTGCAAAAAGTTATGCGTGCATTTGCTTACGGGGCTTTAGTTTATAGTTTCAACGGAAAGGCTTGACATTCAGTTTGAATTTTTCGTCAAACTTGGAAGAAAGCGCAAAGCTGGGAGGATTCGCACCCATAACCTCACGCTTTGTTTGTTAGACAGGTGAACCTCTTAACCCTCCTGCTACCTTTCTTTTTGTTTTTTTGTTTTTTATCAAATCTGAATAAGGGTAAACAGAGAATTATGTATCTCACCACACCCTTCTTTCTGGAGAAGGCAACCTGAATTTCTTACAGTAAAATTTGGCCAAGATACTAAAACGTAATATAATACAACATAAAGTCATGTGTTATAAAAAAGCCCAGTGCTGTACTGTTGAATGCAATAAAGACAATACAATACAATAAAATACAATGCAACAAAGGCATAATATGACAATATAATTTTAAAGTAAAAGGCAAGGGTGTCCCATACCATATGTGGTCGTAGGGGAGTGAGGTGTCACAGACCTCAGCTTCTCTAGGGGCCAGCATATTGAGGGCTGCACCCATCTCTTCTCCTTCACTGCTTTGCCTTCACTGACCCTAAAGAGGGCAGGCACCCATTTACAGCCATGACAATACAATTATAGAAACAATCCTTATTAAAGTTTGTCAATCCTTATTAAATCATTATTAAAGTTTGTCAAAAGAAGATTGTTATAATATAATTATTATGCATGGGATTTAGAGATTGTGTGGAGACTGTTCGTGGAATCCCAGGTTTTCCGATTTCTGTTTCCTTCTATCTTCAGTGCTAAAAGCAGGTGATCAGAGAAGATGGTGTATGGAGGAGGGCAGAGGGGGAGGGGGGAGCTGGGGGGAGTTTAGGGCATTTAAAATACCATCAGCCTCTGATCCCTAGCTTCTGTAAGACAGGTGCACCTAGCTCTGCCTTTTCATCATCTGTTTATATTTTCCTGTCTGTGCTTGTTCTTTGTGCGGGCCTGTTTTCTTTCCACGCTGTGTGTGTGTGTGTGTGTGTGTGTGTGTGTGTGTGTGTGTGTGTGTGTGTGTGTGTGTGTGTGTGTGTGTGTGTGTGTGTGTGTGCGTGCGTTTGTGTGTGTGTGTTCTAATTTTTTTTAATTCTTTTATATCGAGGAGAATGGGATAAGCACTCTTGTGCTTTTTTTACATCAAGTCCCCGTGTGTATGCAGTTTTGTAAATGTCATCTGTTCCCACCGGCACATGATGACCTACTCTTACGAAAAGTGGAACAAGATTTAATGTGTGCACAAGATGTTCTGCGTGCGTTCACACACGGAGCCTCGGTTTATAGTCTCATCCGAAGGACTTTGGGAGAGGGTGCAGTCAGCACTGATGTTAACTCCAGGATAAAAATCTCCTCGAACGGGAATCTATTTTATTTATTCTTTTATTTCGAGTATAATGGAATAAACACCCATGTGCTTTTTCACATCCAGGCCCTGTGTGTATGCAGTCTTGTCAATTTTGTCATCAATTCCCACAGGCAAACAGGTGGGAACGGAACAGGTTTTAATATGTGCGCAAGATGTTCTGCGTGCGTTCGCACACGGGCCTCGGTTTATAGTCTTACCTGAAGGACTTGTGTGTGTGTGCGTGCGTGCTGTGTGTGTTTGTTTGGGGGGGGTCTTTGTTTATTTATGTATCTATTCATTCATTTATTCATTTATTCCTTTGTTTCGAGGATAATGCAATAAAAATTCATGTGCTTTTTTTTTACATCCAGTCGTAGTATGTATGAAATTTTGAAAATTTTGTCATCCGTTCCTACCAGCACACAATGGGCTACTCTTCTGAAAAGTGGAGCAGGCTTTTACGTGTGCGGAAGATGTTCTAAGCGCGCAGTGTATCATACATATATCATAACATTTGCAGACAGGAAAATAAAATAAAGCTGTGGGTGGCGCCGCTCTTGTAGCGGACGCTCTCCACCGGGAGATCTTTCACTGTTCCGCTTTTTGTAAGAGCAGACCATCGAGTGCCGGTAAGAACATGACAAAATTGACAAAACTGTATACACACTGGGACTGGATGTAAAAAAGAAAGCACATGGGTGTTCATTCCATTATCCTCGATATAAAAGAGTAAATGAATAGATGAATAAATAAAAATCAGTCCCTCCCCCCCCCCCTTCCTTTTTATGCCCCCCTCCTTCTTCCTGCCAAGTCACCAGGTGCAGAATGAGGAGTCAGCGGGTGCAGGAGAGTTGCAGAAGGTAATTAAGCATGGCACCATGGAACCAAACCATCTGTCCTGCTTTTTCTCCAGGATCTCAAAATCACCTGCAACAGATCTGAAACGGCAGAGCTCACAACTAGACTGTGAAACTCTTGTCACATGGCATTGTGAAACACTCCATCAGGGACGCGAAAGACGAGTGGTTAAGACCTTTTGAGTTCAATCCCATGGGTGCGTCCATGAAGTAGCAAGTTGGAATCGTGTTCGAGCATTTGGTGAATTTATCTTCTTGTTTTTGTTAGGTGCAATGCAATGCCACTCGTTTCATGATGGAGGGTCATTTCCACATCCACATCACATACCCACCACATACTCCCTCCCTCTAACCCCCACCCCACCCCTCCCTCACTACAAACTGACCACATTCTTCAGGGTGGCTGCAAGCTTTTTCTGCCCACACAACCTGCCACAGACCTGCCTGCCCCTTTCAGTGACCACAATACAATGGTGTGAGGGTCAACCCTATTCCTCCCTCTTCCCCCCTCCCCCCCTTTGCTTCCCTCCTGACCCCTGTCCATTCTTCCCCCACAATGGCTTCCCTCCTCGGCCAACTGTTGAATCTGACTGCATGCCCTGGCTGACCACTGTCCAGCACGAGCTAGCTGAGAGTGATGTGAGGTGAGATGGCAGAGTGGCTACGGTTTTTTCTATGGGTTGTTTCTTCTTGTTCTTGTTCTTTGTCTTTGTTTCTGTCTTCTTCTTCTTCTTCTTCTTCTTCTTCTTCTTCTTCTTCTTCTTCTTCTTCTTCTTCTTCTTCTTCTTGTCCTCCTCATACTCTTTTTTCTCTTCATCATCATCATCATCATCATCATCATCATCATCTTCTTCTTCTTCTTCTTCTTCTTCTTCTTCTTCTTCTTCTTCTTCTTCTTCTTCTATTTCTTCTTCGTCTTCATCTTCTTCTTCTTCTTCTTCGTCTTCTTCCTGTGACATTGCCCTACATGAGCTATTTCTATGCCAGTCGTCATGAATTCGCTATGATATATATCACAACACTTTTTTGTGTGTGTGCGTGTGTGTGTGCACGTGTGTGTGTGTGCGCATACAGATACATGGGCTTGTGCACACAAACTAGAAATGGCTATAAGGACCCAACAACAAAAAACAGGCTGTTCTAGGCTAACTGATGCTGAGTTATTGTGGCTGGTCGGTGTTGAATAGCATCTGCCATGATGTAACATAATATTATACATGCCACCTGCCTACTTCAGTTTAGCACTGATTTTAACCACAGCCCAGTGGAACAAACAGACTGGACAGGGAGCGCTACTTTATACAGCCTCTGTCAGCTGATACAATCTGTCGGTGACCGGTGTGACACCAGCGACCATTGTGACACCGGTACACCATTGTGACAGGGAAGGTGGCTAGTGGCTTGGTTACAATAGAGGCGGGAAGGTCAGCCTTGTTGCCCCATCCCTCTCCTTCCTGCTCTCACAAAAGGACTCTTTCCTTGACCAACTGTTGCTGCTGACTAGTCTCCACCCCTGACCGTTCTCTCCTCTGCTTTCTAATGCCTGCCACACAGAGGGGGTCGGAGAGTGGTAGTGGTGACTGGTGGTTGGGGTGGGGTGGGGGTGAGGGGTTGGAATGGGTACAGGCAGGACAAACGTGATGCTTGATCTTTCTGTCATGTATGGTGTGGGCTGTACTCAGCCAACAGCCCTGTCAGCTCCATTTGGCTTCTTCTGTTGCTGTTTGTTTGCTTTGACCTCCTTGATCTGATAAGTTCTCTTTGCCTGGCTGGGGTGTGATTAAAAGACATCTGCCTTACATGAGCGATGATCCCGAAGTGCGATTACGGATATGGTAATGGTGGGTAAAAACAGTTGCGAATGCAAAATCTCATCATTTAATGAACCTGGGAGCTGTAGTCCAGTAACGAAAAGAAAACGGTTATATTAATTAACAAAACAAATAAACAACAAACAAAATACAAACATCTCCCAAACACTTAAGCTTCAGGCATAAACAAAAATCTCACCATTGGTGAGCCTGGGAACCCTAGCTTAGGAAGAAAAAGGAAAAAAACACCCACAAAGAAATTCATGACCACAAAACATATAAACGGATTGATCCACAAATCAGTCCACCAACTCAATGAACCAAACAAAGCCATCAAATCAGGCCAGCCAGGCGTGACTAACCAACAAACAAGCCAAAAACAGCCCACATGTTTTCAAATCAAAACATAACTATCCCCTGCCCTCCCCTCCACCCCCACCACCCACAAAACAATGCCAAGGCTTTCCAATGAAGACGGTTGGTTGTTCACACAGCCTCCCCCCTCCCTAATCACCGTTTTCATGCCGCCTGTCAGACTTAAAGAGCTAGAGACATTGTCTGGGCATGTCACACCGGCTGAATGCACGTGGCGGGGCCTCCTTTGGAGAGTGGTCATCTACCACCCGCAGACCAACAACCTGTCATGTGCAGCCTCCAGCTTTCCCTCACATCCCCCCCAAGGAGGGAGGGGGCATCTCCCCTTCCCCTCTCCCTCCCCCAAGGGATAGCGTGTAATTTATTTCCACCCAACCCTTCGTCCACATCACAAGGGAAAGAAAGAGACAGCTTTTGTGCTAAAGGGAGAGAAGAAAGGCAAGCAGTCTTGGCGGGCCTCCCTTCTTTTGTGTCCAGCTTCTGTCGCCTGAAAAGAAAGGAGGCGAGAGTCCCCTTTGCCACCTCCCTCCCTCCATTAAGGGAGGTAATCTGTATTTGTTGGCTTTGGCAACACAAAGGCGTACAGCAGCTCGCCTTGTCAGCTTGGCACAATGGCACAACAATGGCCGCGGAAAGGGCAGGTAATTCGAGTCGACCTACCTCGGTATGGAGGGTGACCTCCCTTCACAAGGCGCGAGCGAGGGCATTGTGGGTGAGCAGTTTGGCGTGGCGAGAGGTTCTCCAATGATGGCGACAATGAAACCTATACCACAGGACACTTTGTTTCTTCAGGGAGGAGGGGGAGGGGGGAGGGAGAGGGGGAGTGCCTTCTTCAGTCAAGGACGCTCCTTTCCTCCCACCATTTTTTTTCTTTCCACAGGTGGAGATCCCACAGGGGAGATAACAAGGCGATGATCACGGCCTGTGGTCTTTTCCCTTTAGAACTATTCTCTGGGGGAGCAGAGCAGAGGCAGTTTGACACAAAGCGGGGAAGCAGTCCTCTCTACCGTGACATGCTGGGCAAACGTCTTCCCTTTGCCAGTCAAACAAAAACAGGGAACAGAGATGCGTGACTGGTAACTACTAGGAGCACACAGAGAAGACCTGTAGGCCCTAAGCAAGGAAGGTTACACTCCTGTATTACCATGCTCGTCATGTGGTATTTTTGTATTGAGTGCTAGTTGGGAGGGGGTATGTTTTGTTGATTTGCCCAGAATTTTTAAAGTATGAAAAAAATGCACTGTTCACCTACTTTTGGGGATAGAAGACAGAGTAATTCCAAGCAGTCACTAAGAAAGTTGGAAATGATTATCAAAATAATGAGGATTGCCTGGGTTCCTACAGTGTTTTTTTCAAATATGAAAAAAAATATGATGGTCACCTGTTTTGGAAATCGAGGACAGAGCAATTCCAAATAGATCTAGTCACTAAGAAAGTTGGAAATGATTATCAGATGAGGATTGCCTGTAATCCTACAGTGTTGACCCTCTGGTTGGTTGGCTGGTTTCTACTCAGACTGGAGAGTGTGGTCTGGAGTCTGAGGGAAGACAGAGCCAGGGGGCAAGGGCTCATATTATTGCAATGAAAAGTTGGGTAACTTTCTGTCTCTTTGGCATTAGTCAGGCTATTAGTGGAGGTCTGAATGCATGGACTGTTTTAGAGAGTACTGCCTGCAGTATGGTGTGGTGCGGTGCGGTGTGGTGTGGTGTGGAGTGGGGGGTGGTGTGGTGTGTGGTGTGGAAAAGTGTGGGGTGGGGGTGGTGTGGTGTGGTGTGAGGTGGAATGGGGGTGGTGTGGTGTAGTGTAGTGTGGAAAAGGGTGGTGCGGGGTGGGGGTGGTGTAGTGTGGGGTGGGGTGGGGTGAGGTGGTGTGGTGTGGTGTGGGATGGGGTGGGGTGGGGTGAGGTGGTGTGGTGTGGGATGGGGTGGTGTGGGGTGGGGGTGGTGTGGTGTGGTGTGGTGTGGGATGGGGTGGGGTGAGTGGTGTGATGTGGCGTGGTGTGGGGTGGGATGGGTAATGTGTGGTGTGGGTGGGTGGTGGGTGTGGTGTGGTGTGGTATGGTGGGGTGTAGGGTGAGTAGTGTGTGGTGTGCTGTGCTGTGCAGTGCTAAGCTCTGCTACCACATGCTAGTTTGTGGTACTGTTTATGCCATAATGTGCCATGGTGTGCCATGTTAATCTGTGAACACCATACTATACCTTGCTGTGCCGTGATGTACCTTGCTGTACTGTGACATGCTATGTATTGCTTATGCGTGCTGTAAACTGTACCCTGTCATACCGTGCTAGTGTGCTCTCATTGTGTTGTGCTGTGTTATCTGTGTTTTCTTGTGCTGTGCTGCAGTGTGCTATAATTCTGCGGTTTTATGCAGTCTGTGCTGCTGTGTGTTGTGCTATGGTGTGATAATTTATGCTGTGCCAGTGGTGTGCACAGCACATTGCTTTACTGTGCTGTTTATGTTGTTCTGTATGGCGTGTTGTGTCGTGTCGTGCTGTGCCGTGCTGCACTGCACTGTATATATCATATGACATCGTGCCGTGCTGTCCCGTGCTGTATTGTGCTGTATGGCGTGGCGTGTCGTGCTGTCCTGCGCTGTACTGTGCCGTATGGCGTGTCGTGTCGTGTCGAGTTGTGTTGTGCCGTTCTGCACTGTACTATAGTGCACGGCATGCTATGTTGTGCTGCACTATCCTGTGTAGTATTTCATTTATTCGGTCAAGTATCTACTGATTGATTGATTGATTGATTGATTGATTGATTGATTGATTGATTGATTGATTGATTGATTGTTTGATTGATTGGGGTAGGATAGGGTGGGGTGCGGTGCAGTGCGGTTCGGTGTAGTGTAGTGTAGTGTAGTGTAGTGTAGTGTAGTGTAGTGTAGTGTAGTGTAGTGTAGTGTAGTGTAGTGTAGTGTAGTGTAGTGTAGTGTGTATTTTTTTCGTCTTGTAGTGTTATGTAATATGATGTAGTATTGAATAGAGCAGTGTATGGTTTTAAGTATAGTATAGTGTAGTGAAGTGTGATGAAGTGTAGTGTAGTAATGCATAGCCTAGCATAGCATAGTGTAGTGTAGGGTAGTGAAGGTAGCGTGGAATAGTGTTGTTGAGTGTAATGTAGTGCAGTGAAGCAGAGCATAGTGTAGTGTAGTGGATGGTAGCGTAGTGTAGCATAGCATAGTGTAGTGTAGTGGATTGTAGTGTAGTATAGAGTAGCTTAGCGTAGTGTAGCATAGTCTAGCGTAGTGTAGTGGATGGAAGCGTTGTGTAGTGTAGCTTAGCGTGGTGTAGCATAGCATAGTGTGTAGTGGATTGTAGTGTAGTGTAGAGTAGTTTAGCGTAGTGTAATGTAATGTAATATGTAGTGTAGTGCAGTGCAGTTTGGTGCAGGGCAGTGTAGAGGAATATAGAGAAGTGTAGAGACAGGGGAATGCATCTGGATGGAGTGTTTGAAAAAGGCCAACAAATCCCATGTAAATACTTCTAGAAACATCCCTAACACCAAATGTAACATTCAGCACTTCAGAAGCAACGGCTACTGTTTTCACACACACACACACACACACACACACACACACACACACACACACACACACACACACACACACACACACACACACACACAATCACACACACACACACAATCACACACATTCTCACTTTTTCAGACATCCCTGAAAGCGAAATAACAGCACAGACACCTGCCAACAAAACCGAACTCTGTATAACATAGGAACATCTGCCATTTCAAAACGCACCACACACACACACAAACACACACAAAAACAACCCCCACCTCCAAAAACAAACCTTTACATTAATCGCATCTTTATAATAAGATGACGCAAATCGAATTCAGCGCGGGCATTCATTAATTCAGACAAATCAGCCATGTAAATTCAGGGGATCTAATTCACCGCGCGACATAATGACCTGAGCGAAATCCACAAGAAACGCAACACTTTTGTCCTTGCAGCAACGCGATTAAGAGCCCCCCCCCCCCCCCCCCCTACCCCCATCCCCCCCTCACTCCACTCCCCCAAGTAGCTTGCAGCAACAAATCTTGAAGAAGCAGTTCAGTGCATTACCATATTGTCCAAAACACCTCCAAACAACTTAATCAGGCGGAAAAAACAAGACAGCTGCGAACCAAGGGAGAGAAGGCCCGGGTAAGAAGCTGCAGCAAAGGGAGAGAACAATGGCATTGAGACACACGTCACGACCAACCCATCACCAGCATTCAGCGCGCATCGCCAGTCTCCGAGCAAGGGCCCCCCTAATTCAATGACAGCGCCGCTCTCCGGGCTATCAGCCGGCGATTATACAATTTATAAAACAAATAAATGCGCGGCGGAATTGAATCGTTGAAACCCTGTCAAAATAATGCGAGCGGTGGCCCTAACTCAATTGCTGGCCATTTTCGGCGCTGATGTCCTCGGTAATGAGTCGAAACACCATCGGCACTGAGTCCTAATTAGTTAGAGTAGCAATCATTTCGAGCCCTCGGAACTAGATGAAAAGTTTCTCTGCGCCAATAGAGACAATCCTTGCCGCACAGGCGGGGGGGGAGGGGGGGGGGGGGGGGACGGGGTGTAGAGGAGGAAGAAAACTACGACAGAAGAGGGAGGTCAGAATTAATACCATTGGAGAGAAGGAGGAGGGGGGGGGTCAAGCAAGGGGGGTGGGGGTAGGGTTCTATTCCTTCCATGACACACCCTCCCCCCTTCCACACACTTCTGCCTCTTTTTAATTATCTTCTTCTGTTTTTCCTGTGAGGGTTTCTTTCTCGCTGACACGGAAGTTGCAATATTGCTTCAATCGAAGAGGATTGCAGACAAATTGATCCCAGTCAATGCAGGAATCGTTCGACATTTGAGCAACGAGAGAATCCTCTTCAAGTTTTTTCTGCTTTTTTTTTCGAGGGGTGGGGGGGAGCGTTAAAACCAATAAAAGTTTTAAGAATGCAAAGCTGGGTCTCTGTCTAGGTATAATGTTTATGCTGGATTCCCTGAATTTTATTTCAAGGCTGAAGTAAAAAAAATAATTTAAACAGCTGCAGTTTTGTTTTGCTGGTACGGTTGTTTGTTTTGTGATCTGAGGGCAAACAGAATGTGAATTACTGGACGTGTTTGCAGAATTTTTCTCTACAGGGGGTATAAAATATGCCAATGAAGACATTCTTCCGAAGAAAATGCTTGCTTTTATTTATCTCCGTGCAGCTTAGAAATGCATGCATGCATATTAGATTGTGGGATTCTGGGAGAGTTTGGTTGTGTCTTTTTGTTTTGGTAGTGTTTTTAGGTTGATTCTGTTGTTATTATTGTTCAAAAAGCGAGTTGTGAACAAGCATGAAGGATATTTTACAACCGTGTTTAATATGTATATGAACATACAGTGACAAATGCAAATTCTTTTCGATTCATTCAATGTTGTTTTTTAAATAAAAAAGCAACTACACAAACACCTATTACGGTATAGTCAATAGCGTAATAATTAAATTATTTTGCCAATAATCGCCACAGTAAAACAACAATTGAAATGACAAAAGGAATGATCAGTCTCGGCAGTGATCTGTTTGTTTTGTCCATTAAACGGCGATTTGTGGCCGCCTGC
The DNA here is from genome assembly GCA_030674155.1 of Stramonita haemastoma. Classification (NCBI taxonomy): domain Eukaryota; kingdom Metazoa; phylum Mollusca; class Gastropoda; order Neogastropoda; family Muricidae; genus Stramonita; species Stramonita haemastoma. The sequence continues at coordinate 51,262,243 of CM060335.1, forward strand.
TTTGATCAAAGAATCCACTCCAGTGGTGACAAAAGAGTATTGAACCCAACAATTGCAAGGAAAACAGGCTGGCTAAGAATCCTCCTCACTGTCATGAACAAAATGACAATCATGCAAACACTGGCCACAGGATCGAAGAGAAGAAAAGGAGAGAAGATAGAAAAAAGGAAAAAAAGAGAGAAAGGAAAGAAAGGGGTGGAAAAACAAAACAAAATGGAGTTTCTTCTCAGTCATCGAACGCTCAGACAGCAACTATTGTTGTCTGTCAAAATTATAAGCGAAAATGCGTTGCGCAGCCATTTAGCGCCTGACAAGTCAGGCCCAACGCATTACGACTTTGGCGTGGGAGAGAATTGTAAAGTCTTTCTAGGTTAAAAAAAAAGCAGGAAAATGAACCAAAAAGGCTGAACATAGACAAGAAGAAGGTAACAGGAATAAAAGAAACAAGGCAGAAACAATTGAAGTAAATTCCCAGCACAGAACTTCCAGAAGGTGGGGGCGATATTTATCAAATTGACAGACCCTCGGCATCCCCACGTGGGAAAAGAACATAAAGAAACATTAAAATAAACAAAACAAAACAAAACCTCGACCTGCGATTACAAGACGTTAAATGCAAAAGTAAAATGCTGAAATTCATCAAAGGGAGCTGTACTCTAGTTATCGGCTATATTTAGAGGACGTTCAATTTGAAAAAGATATTACTAGACATCCAGATGATTTGAGAAACCCTCTCATGAAATTCAGAACATTAGATGATGTATATATGACCAGTCCATATTATTGAAAGAAGAGAAAGGTTATACAGAAAATGCAACCAGAAAGAAGTGGGTGAGGAATTCCATTCTGTTCTCAAATGCCCATATTTTCTGGAAATCAGGAAAAGGTTTAAAAAAATAAATAAATAAAATAAAAACCACCACCACCCAACCCAACGTATTATAACAGCCGGCCCCACGGCCCTACGTCATAAAGTTTTATGCATTGTTAAGTACAAATTCCAACAAAAAAAAGTGCTCTTCAACCTGGCAGTTTATTAAAGCCATGCTACACTGTATTGAGTAGCAACATTCATTTTCATTTGTTTGAAACTGTTTACATTCTGCAGATTGAGATTTCATGGTGGTGGTGGAGGTGGTGATGGTGGAGGTGGTAAAGTGTGTGTGTGTGTGTGTGTGTGTGTGTGTGTGTGTGTGTGTGTGTGTGTGTGTGTGTGTGTGTGTGTGTGTGTGTCTGTGTCTGTGTCTGTGTGTCTGTCTGTGTCTGTGTCTGTCTGTGTCTGTGTGTTGCTGTCGTGATTCTGGTTGTGGTTCTCCATTGTTTGCCGTGGTTTTTTTCCTGTGGTTTGTTGTTTTAATTTTTTTTTAAAATGATCGCAGATCTTTGTTGGTGATGATGACTTGATTGTTTTGTGTATATTTTTTCCTTGTACACAACTAGTATTTTTTTAATAAAGAATTTGACTCTCTCTCTCTCTCTCTCTCTCTCTCTCTCTCTCTCTCTCTCTCTCTCTCTCTCTCTCTCTCTCTCTCTCCTCTTTGCTTTCTTTCTTTATTTTGGATTAAAAAAAAAAAGTATTTTAAAAAACCGATATATTTAGCGTGACGTGCACATCATAATAATTGTTCACATCAGTCGCATGGTAACAATCAATATCAAAGAAATAATCATAAACCGACGAAGCAAACTGAAAGGTAATCACGCACATCTAGCATAAATCACAACAGTTGAGGGCTGACAAGAGAATGAATAAATGATGGCATAACATAGACAGACAGTTGTGACTGCTGCTACCGCTGCTGCTGCTGCTGCTGCTGCTGCTGCTGCTGCTGCTGATGATGATGATGATGATGATGATGATGCTGACGCTGACAAGGAACAAAGAAAACATGCAGGCATGAAGAATAAGGAAGCCGTAAAGGACAATTCAAGTCCACAACATCCCACAAACAAGGAAAAGCACCACACTCCCATCCCACCCATCCCCACTAAAACACAAACAGCAACAACAAACAAAAACACCCGAAAAAGCAACAACAAAAAATGATCCCCCCCCAAAAAAAAAAAAAATCCGCCTGAACGTCTCCAAGGTCCCTGGACAGCCATTGTTCCACACTTGCAAG
>CM060335.1:51269365-51279365 GCA_030674155.1 Stramonita haemastoma
TTTCAATAGTAGAGAAGATTTTGTCATTAAAATTGTAACTACCCGGCAATCAAGTCTGCTTTGATCAAAAACAACACAAAGCTTGTCATATAGACTTTTTTTTTAATCACTGTCACTTCATAGAACACACACACACAGACACACAGACACACAGACACACAGACACACACACACACACACACACACACACACACACACACACAACACACACACACACACACACTCACAACACATACACACACAGAGAGTTCTTTATTTGTCTTCCCTCTTTTCCATAAGGGCCTGGTGTAAAGGAGCAGCTGGCTAATCCAAGTACACTCAATAACACACACTCTCTCTCTCTCTCCGTGTCTCTCTCTCCCTCTCTCTCCCTCTCTCTCCCTCTCTCTCTGTCTCTGTCTGTCTCTGTCTCTCTCTCTCTCTCTCTCTCTCCCTCTCTGTCTCTCTGTCTCTCTCTGTCTCTCTCTGTCTCTCTCTGTCTCTCTGTCTCTGTCTGTCTGTCTGTCTGTCTGTCTGTCTGTCTGTCTGTCTGTCTGTCTGTCTGTCTGTCTCTCTCTCTCTCTCTCTCTCTCTCTCTCTCTCTCTCTCTCCTCTCTCTCTCTCTCTCCTCTCTCTCTCTCTCTCTCTCTCTCTCTCTCTCTCTCTCTCTCTTCCTCTCTCTCTCTCTCTCTCTCGCTCCCCTCCACTCCCCTAACAGGACGTTAAGCCTAACGTTCTCAATGCAGAAAAAGGGGGAATAATCCATCTCAAGTGTTCATCTTGTTTTCTTCCCCTCTTGACCCCGTCGTCATTAATTTCCTCTCTGACTCTTCCCGCCATCTTCCCGACACCTTTTGGCAGAGAGGGGGGGGGGGAGAGGGGAGTGTTTCATTGACAGCAAAAGGTCATTTCCTCTCCCACCTCCAAGTGGATACAGACTATTGAATGAAATGGTATCTGCGTTACCGTTAATTTTAAATCAATGGTCCTTCCTGGTTGGTGTTTGAACTTAACAGTGATAGACAGGGAGCCGAGTTGACAACATAGTGATAGACAGAATCCACGTGGACACAGCAGTGATAGACAGAATCCATGTGGACACAACAGTGATAGACAGGAGCCACGTGGACACAACAGCGATAGACAGGAGCCACGTGGACACAACAGCGATAGACAGGAGCCACGTGGACACAACAGTGATAGACAGGAGCCACATGGACACAAATGTGATAGACAGGAGCCACATGGACACAAATGTGATAGACAGGAGCCACATGGACACAAATGTGATAGACAGGAGCCACGTGGACACAAATGTGATAGACAGGAGCCACATACCTGGCAAAACCCAGTCCCTGAGTAGTAGAGTTACTGGGGGGTTAGAAATTCTATGGATGGGTGCTACAGCTTGGTGGATAAAATCTTTTTAACTTCAATCCTGTCATGTAGGTCCTTAGAAGTTGTGGGTTTGATTCTTGATAGTAATAATAATAATAATAATAATAATAATAATAATAATAATAATAATAATGATAATACATGGAATTTGTATAGCGCTATCTCTTGTAAAAACAAATCAAAGCGCTTTCATTCGACCTACACAACACACAATCAACAACTATTTACAGTTTTAACAAATTCAAATATACACACACACACACAACACGCACGCACGCATGCACACAGCACGCCCGCGCGCACACACACCTATAAACGTTAAGCACTTTGGCAGGTGGATGTTGAAGGCCAAGGGAAGGAAGCCTATTCCCTTCTCACCACAGGCTAGGAAGATAACTCAGAAAACCAAACTGGTGGAAGTGCTTCCAATTGCAGAGTAGGTTTCCTCTTTCTGTGATCTTTCTTTGGAGACTGTTTATTAGATGTTTTCTCAATTTAGCTCAATTGGCTTTAGCATACGAAAAAAAGTTATAGAAAAATGATGGGATCTATCATGGACAAAAAGCTGGGGGCTGGTTACTACGTGAATGTTGGTTTGAAACAGAAAAGTAAGGAAGACAGTAAAAAAAACAAATTTGATCTGATGACATGGTGCAATGAGGAATCAATAAGCTGTTTAAAATACACTTTAACATCTCAAAATCCATTCAGTGTGCTGCTCAGGTATTTCTACAGTAGTCTGATGCATTCACTATGCCTTAGCCCAAAATGTAGCAGTGTTGACAGACTAGGTAGCAAAAGGCAGCAGAGATTAAGCCTTTATTTCTTTTGCCCAGCACTGCTATCTCTCTCCCTCTTTTTATTTTTATTTCTTGGAAAAGGGGAATAGGGCGAAATGAATATGCACACGTTGGCACACACCATAAATACACATTGTTATTCTTCTTTTTAAATGTTGTCATCATTATCATTTCCTTTTCTTTTTATGTTCCTCAGTTATAGCTGAGAGGTTCACCTATGGTGAGATTTTGCGCATGCATACGACCGTTTTTTTGCCCACCATCAAGTTAGCCGTATTCTGACTTCGGGGATATAAGCTACGCTGGGTGTGTTCGTATTTCCATAACCCACCGAATGCTGACGTGAATTACCGACTCTTTAAGGTGCATACTTTGATCGTCTTTATGTTTATATGCACGAAGGGAATTCAGGCGCTGGCAGGTCTGCACTTGAGGTTCACTTGAGACATGGTAAAAATCCCCACCCTTAATGTACTCAAGACTCAAGAATACTTTAATGTCTCAACTTGAGAAATTATGAGTGGCATTTTAAAATTACAATTACACCACATGCACTGTTAAACAAAACATTTAAAAGCAGCAATATCTTAAAATCGACAATACCCTACGTCACATGGGCGCACGTAGGCACACACACACATACATACACACAGGCTTGCACACGCTCTCACACACACACACACACACACACACACACACACACACAACACACACACACACACACACACACACACACACACACACACACACACACACTGCTAAGCTGGTACTCCAATTCAAGAAGAGATTATTTAGTCCAGGAAAATTTTGCCAAAAAAGGGCTCTGGCACAGAATAAATGCTTCAAAAATTTTTTCACTTGTTTTATGTTTTGGTGGGTGTACTTGACCATCCCAAATGTTGTTAACAAAAATTTAGTTGCGGGATAAGTTGTAATTCGTGTTTGAAAAGATTAGGTGCAGTGCAGCTGAGCTGAAATGGTATTTCCCATTTGGGCTGCTTTGCAAGCTGTTCTTGCTGTCCAGTCAGGAATTTTTACACTAAATTGAAGCAGGCTTGTATAAATTTCATTTCTAAACTAAAACTTTTACACTCTGATGACCCAATGTCTTTTTATTGGGGGAAAACTAATGTAATTGCACTTCCGGTTTTCAAATTTGAGAAAAGTTTACAGATAACGTTACCGTAGGCAGCAAAATTTAAACATTGTGCAATCATTTTAAGTGTAATAATGTTAAACACTCAGAAACGCATTCATATGATGCAAAGAACATGATATTTGATACATGCTGTTGTCGCTATAACTTATTTGCTTACCCACCCCCTAAAATTAGTAACCCAAGCATTCAAATGAAGTACAATTTTCAGTCAAAACAAAACTACTGGCAACAGGCAATCACCTTGGTTATGTTTTTTTGTTGTTGAATACATATTATCAGCTTTGTATTCATTAACAAAAACTACTCTTTTTCTCAATTTGACGACATTTAAGAGATGCTTGTAAATTAATTTACCATTTTGCCAATGATTGGTTCACAAAATCACTTGTAACATCTCTTACAGATGTTCATAGATTCAGTTCCAATGTCATGAAGATGGCAGTTCAACAAAATGTAAATATCCAACATCTTAGCATGAACTGTGCAGTGTGTCTTCCTAATTGGATAGTCCAGGACCTCCAGCAACTCTGAATGTGTGCAGCTTTGCCCTCTACATTGCCCACATGCAACTGAAGACACGAGGCCATGCTTACAGCATGTACACCTTGCTGTTCGGCATTCAGTCAGACAATGACATCTTACAATAATTTATTTTTTTAAAAACATCTTACAATATACAGAGGAGCTTCAGGGGTTACGTCAAAATCTTTATAGTTGGAAACATCACTCCATGTTTTATTTCCCATCCCCAGTCCTGAGGATCTAACTGGAAACTATGTGAATTTAAATGCAACCATTCATGGACCTGGAAATAGGTCCTCATAGAATGGAACTTTGCAGCTGAGGATGTTGTGGGCAGTTTGTTTGGGTGTAATGATAACAGAAGTAGCTGGTTTCTGCATGTATCACACATATCGGAGCTTGTCCAAGGAATCTTTGTTCTTGCCACCATGCATCATTGCAGTGGTCTTTTCTCCTGCAGCTATCACTTGCTCTTTGCTGATGTTGGGTGTCATGAACACGCATGCATGCTCTCGATAAAATGCACATTCTAACTTTTTTCCACAGGCAGGATCTTTTCGTCTGAAAACATACTTCTCTGGCTTTCTCTAATGCTGTACCTACAATGAGGCAGTTAGCATCACCACAATTATACAGTGTTGAATCCAGACTTTGTCAATCCTTCACCCAGCAGTTGAATGAAGTGCAGTCTGTTGGCTGGATTTGCTATAAAGCACTTTCTGGACTCAGTCAGCACCATGCTACCAGCAAAATAATGACAGGTCCTGTGATCCCACCATTTCTTCTCAGATGAGCAGCATCTTTGGTTAGCAGTCCACTGCAATCAATCACCATCAAATACAACAATATCCCTGTTGTAGATGCAGTTCATGAAGTTGCTATACATCTGCACCAGCTGGTTGTATATTGTTCCACAAGGCCAGACAAGTCGATGCAAAAGGGGACCACCACTAATGACCAAAGCAGTATGATCTGCAAGTTGAACACCCAGCTGTTTTGTGGCTGACCAGATATGACTGGCAAGTACTGCTTTGTTTGCTTGCCTGAGTAATTAATACTTACGTTAATTATAAACCAGGAACTAAACAGTTGATGCACTTTCGCAGCAAGCCCAATCTGTACAGGTGTGATGATAGTGTTGGGCCTGGTGCACTGGATGATGCCTTGCTTAACTGCTGATGCTTTCTAATTCCCTTTAGATTTGTTGGTGACTTGCATCAAGATTTCAGAAACTGTAACTGGCAATGCTGTCTGCATCAGGACAGCTGTCTTGCAGAAACCAGTGACTTGATGTCATTGTGAATGATTGTTACTGCTGCTTTGGTAAGACACATCTGTTCATCTTTAGCACTGGATTCTCTTTTCTCTTGGTAGAACTTCTAAAAAATACAGTCTGGAGTTGTTCTGAGTGATATGATATCAAATATGTTATTGGAATGACCAATCGCAATTTCATCACCATAGTGTTTTAAGAGTTCAACTTTCATCTGTTGTGCACAGTATGCATCATTCTAACAAACATTTTCTATTTTATATGCTTGACTGCAAATTTCTGCTTTTCTGAGGAAAGATTTGTCCTTAGGGCTCCTTAACTCTAGCATCAATAACTGTTTTATTGGCGTACATGGCACGGCATTCCTTATGTACAGAGTTCCTCACACAGGCAACTTTGTTGTCTTTTAACTGACAACTGCAATGGTTGATCGTATTGCACCTTTCTCGGTCACTGTACAAGGTGGCTTTTGTGGTGCTGGGGTCTTGCAGTTAATACAAATGTGTTCAATGATTTCTTGCAACAGACCAACATGTTAGTATGTAGGTGTCACTTATATTCACACACACACACACACACACACACACACACACACACACACACACACACACACACACACACACACACACACACACACATACACACACACACACACACACACACACACATACACACACACACACACTCACACAAAAGCAAACAAACAACACACACAAACAACACACACACAAACAACACACACACAAACAACACACTCACACACACACACACACACACACACACACACACACACACACACACACACACACACACACACACACACACACACACAGAGGAATAGATCATAAGACCACTTCTTTTATTCTTTAGATTATTCTGTGGCTGTAGCTTGTTTTATAAACTGTTATGTCTAGCCTTGTTATTTTGTTTTTCTTCACTATTTTTCTGTCTGAATCAAGCATATCATGCTGTCTTCTTTCGGTTATATTGTGAACAGTACATTTTCTCTGTTTCCTTTCCTTTTTATACTGTATTATTTGTATCTAGATTAAGACTGTTTTGTTTTCCTATCCTTTATTAAGGTGTTTTTATATCCATTTAAAAATATATTTTTGTGAGGGCAAAATGAAAACCATTGTGAAAACTTAGGTTTTACTTTCAGTAATGATGTTTTTGACTTGGCCTACACACACACACACACACACACACACACACACACACACACACACACACACACACACACACACACAACCTGCTTATCAAAATTATTATTTTAAACACAATTTCTTCCGATTTTACAAAACAAACTGTATAGTAACTTTACTACTGCGCGCGGATGTGTCTGCTTACACCTGTGCTGTGGCGTCTGCTACGCCTTTCGTTTTGTCTTCCTCCGCGGATTTCTCATACATGTTTTATTCATTACTTTCAATCTTTCTGTGACTTTAGCAAGATTCACAAACAATATGGAATTTGGATCATCCATTTACAGCTATATAATGGTCAGCAAAGAAAGCTTATCTCCTGATTAATTCGTGGAGGGGTCTGACACAGAAACAGCGAGTGACGCGAAAACAAGGCTGCGCGCGCGACTAAAACTCCGGCCCGCTCGCGAAATCGACAGAAAGTAGTTCGACATAAAAAGTGTTTTTAATTAAAGTCCCCTCTCAAAACTTTTGTTAACACCAGTGTAACGTAATCGGGAAGGATCAATATACTAGTTTGTGTAGTCAAAAATTTTGAAGCACTTATTCTCTACCAAAAATAAAATTTTCTTGGACTAATTGGTGTTAGAAACAATTTACTCCTACCCAAATGTTCATCACCCCTTCCTTGTTCCCTCTCTATCAGTCCCGTCACTTTTATAATTATTGATTTTCTCTCCGCCCTTGTCACCACCCAACTACCCAACCAACCAGCCAGCCAGCCAACCAGCCAGCCAACCAGCCAGCCAGACAGTCAGCCAGACAGTCAGCCAGACAGCCAGCCAGTGAGCCAGTGATGAAGGGAGTGAATGGCCCAGGGAACACAAAATTAATGTCATTTCCTCTGCCATCGCCTTGTGGAGAGAGAGACAGGGTAACACACACGGACACACTATGGCTCTCTAAACACTGGCTACTTCTGGTGCTCTACCCACGTTGTCTATACCCAGGTGGTTATTTATTTACTTATTTATTCAGTCTGGTATTTATTTATTCGGGTATTTATTTATTTATTCATTCATATATTATTCATTCATTTATTTATTAATAAATTCATCTATTTATCAATTTTAAAAATATATATTTATTCTTTTGTATCGAGGATAATGGAATAAGCACTCATGTGCTTTTTTCCCCTTTACATCCAGTCCCCTAGTGTGTGCAGTTTTGTCAATTTTGTTATTCATTCCCACCGGTACACAATGGCCTACTCTTTTAAAAAGCGGAAAAGGTTTTGGCATGTGTGCAAGATTTTCTGCGTGCGTTCACACACGGAATTTCGGTTTATAGTTTCATGGGAAGGACTTTGGGGGGGGGAGGGGGGGAGGGGAGTCAGCACTAATGTTAACTCCAGGGAGAACTGTCCCCTTGAACGGATTCGAACTCGGGTCAGCAGACCACGAGCACAATACAGGGGCCCTCACCATCCAAGCTACACTGTCCCCCTTAAGTTAAGCACAGGAGAAGACCCACCAGGCCCTACGCATCCCTCCTACTAAAAGAGAGAGAGAGAGAGAGAGAGAGAGAGAGAGAGAGAGAGAGAGAGGAGAGAGAGAGAGAGAGAGAGAGAGAGAGAGGGGACACACACACACACACACACACACACAGACACAGACACAGACACAGACACAGAGAGACAGAGAGAGAGAGACACAGAGAGAGACAGAGAGAGAGACAGAGAGGGACAGATAGACAGAGACAGAGAGACAGACAGACACAGAAAGAGTTCTGACGTTAGGAATTAAAAAAGCAATGCACGAAATAGGACCTGTCTCTGATCTGAAACTATGCAGCATGTTAGAGCAGTTATGGGTTTTTCCAATAAGTTGAGCAAGAAATGACGTTTGATGCTTATTGTCTCCAGAATGTGGGTCATTAGAGTATAATTGTTATTCTTTTAGCAAGATTTTCTAAGATTACACCAGCTTGTTTCCTTGCTTTTCTTGATTGGTTGTTATTATTATTATTATTATTATTATTATTATTATTATTATTATTATTATTATTATTATTATTATCGTTGTTGTTGTTATTATTATCTTTCCTCGGCTAGAGTTACTATGTGCATTTTTTTGCCCACCGAATGATAATTAAGCCTTTTATTATGGCCAAAGTTGTAAGGGAAAATTCAGCTTTTCAGTATGGCCAAATTTGTAATGGACATTTAAGATTTTTAGCAATGGCCAAAGTCATAGTTGATGATTAAGCTTTGTAGTGTGGTCAAAGTTGGCTGATAATTGCCTTTTAGTATGACGAAGTTGTGGCTGAGGATTAAGCCTTTTATTTTGGCCAAAGCTGGTTGGTAATTGCTTTTTAGTATGACCAAAGTTATGGCTAATTGTTATTCTTATCAGTACGGCAAAAGTAGTGGTTAGCGATTAAGCCTTTCAGTAATGGCCAAATTAAATTTTGTGATGGATGATGAAGCCTTTTAATAGGACCAAAGTTGACTGATAATTCAGCTTCTTAATACGGCCAAAGTTGTGATTGATCATCGTCTTTTAGTAATGGCCTAAGTTGGATGGTTAGTTAGGCTTTTTAGTAATGGTCAGTCATAGTTGATGATGAAGCTGTTTAGTAATGGCCAAAGTTGTGAGGATAGGTAAGCTTTTTAGCAATAGTCAGAGTCATAGTCTAGTTGATGACTAAGCTGTTTAGTAATGGCCAAAATTGTGATTAATAGCAAAGCTTTTTTCAGCAATGGTCAGAGCCATTATTGATGATGAAGCTTTTTAGTAATGGCCAAAGTTGTAATTGATCATTAAGATTTTTTTTAAAGGTAAAGGTAAAGGTGTCCCACATCCTGTGTGGTCGTAGGGGAGCAAGGCATCAGAGGCCTCAGCTTCTCCAGGGGCCAGTATGTTGAGGGCAGTGCCCATCTCCTCTCCCTCGCTGCTTTACCTTCCCTAACCCTGGTGGGCAGGTACCCATTTCCAGCTGGGTGAACTGGGGGACTGTACTGAAGCCAAGGCGTGCAAACGGTCACCCATCCAATTGGCAACCACATTCAATGCTGCTTAACTTGACTGGGGGAAAGCAGCACTCTGACCACTGAGCTATCCCGTCCCCTTTAAGACTTTTAGTAATGGATTGACATGTGGTTCATAATTAAGCCTTTTAGTATGGTCAAAGTTGGGATCAATAATTAAGCCTTTTTGTAATGGCCTTTTAGTATGTTCAAAGTTGGGATCAATAATTAAGCCTTTTTGTAATGGCCTTTTAGTATGTTCAAAGTTGTGATCAATAATAAAGCCTCCTAGTAATGGCTCTATCGGTTAGCTTAGGAAAATGAAATGAGGTATATGACTGGCTAAAACAATCATGAAATGTAGATAGGGGCATGAGAGAGAGAGAGGGAGAGAGAGAGAGAGAGAGAGAGAGAGAGAGAGAGAGAGAGAGAGAGAGAGAGAGAGAGAGAGAGAGAGAGAGAGAGAGAGAGAGAAGAGAACATGAACATGAACATGAACATGAACAAGATTTATTCTTCAGGCCACCAGCCCCAAGAATGGGGTAAACAAAGCATAGCAAAGCAAAGCAACTAATGCAAAAATAAAATGAAACCTCATGACATATATGGCAACTGCTAAAACATATCAAGTGTGAACATGTGTCCTTTTAGATTAAACTGACCTCTTTTAAATGATGTTATTTGTTTGTCAAGTCT
>CM060335.1:51281865-51330835 GCA_030674155.1 Stramonita haemastoma
TTGCTGTTCAGTACCTGACAAATCAGGCCCAGCACATTGGCTGGCTTGAGAGAGAATTGTTATCTTTTAAATCTTTCTGGGAAAAGGGGCATACAAATGGACCAAGAAGGCAGAAAATAGAGGAGAAGGTGGTGACAGGAAGAAAAGGAACAAGGCAGAAACCTAGAGAGAAATAAAGAAAAGGGGATTCCTTGCACTGAAGTTCTACAAGGTGGGGATACTAAGTCTTTCCAATGAGACAAACCCAGGTCCCATGTGTTACCATCATTATTTAGGCAGGTAAAAGAACCCACTGCAACAAGAGGATTCTCTCTGGCACAATTTTTTAGAAAAAAAGCCAATCTGATAGGGAAACAAATACAATTGCAGACAGGAAAAAGAAAAAAAATGGGTAGGTGTTGCACCTGTGGCAATATGCTCTCCCTAAGGAGAGCAGCCCAGTTGCATGCAGAGAAATCTGTTGTGACATAAAGTAGTATAAAAAAATACTACTTATTCTGACAGGGCTGGGGTATCACCACACAGGTGGCCAGACACTGAGTTGGGGCTCTAACCTCATTTTGCTATCAACCAAGAGTAAATAAACCCCTCTCAAGCATGGAAGTTTTTAAAAAAAACACTGAGTTAATGAATTATGAAATATGGCTGGAGGCTTCTTGCTTGTTTTTTGAGGATCCTGACTAGAATTTTCACAAGTAGCAACAGCTGTTTACATCTCTCTGAAAGAGAACAGTTTTGTGCTACATAGGCATGAATGTAATGTAACAATGAACGTTTCAGAGGGAAACAAATACACTTGTAGACAGGAAAACTTCTGTTAAATGGTTGGTGTTGCAAAAATCTCACCAGTGGTAAACCTAGCTCTAGCCTAGGAACAAGAAAAAACAGGGATTTTTTGTCTAGATAAACTGTTGGGATAAAACCCTTGAGTATATGCATCATTTGCCCAATTGCAAAAGTGTATGAAATATAGTATGTACATCTACTCTTTTTTCTCATTTCTTGCATCAAACTTTATTCCATCCTAAACTTAGTCTTTCTGATTAATCATTGTGCATGTTATTATTGTCGTTTCTGTTCTTCTGTTGCTGCTGCTAATACTTCTCTTGCTTCTACTTTTCAAGTTGAGATCATGATTTTTTTTCTAAAATTCAAAACATAAACTGTAAAACCACAAAAACGTACTCCTCTAAGCAGTTGATGCACTGAACAATGACAAACGAAATTATTTTCAAGACATTAGCCAGCACAGAAGAAACAGGGTGGCAGGCCTTCAGACAAGGGAAAGTCCTTTCAAAACAATTGTGTGGCAAAAATCCCACCACTGGTGAATCTTGGGGCTCTAAACAATTTTTGCTGAAATTCAAGCAGGGACATTCAGTATTTATCAGGGTACAGTTCCCTGTTCAATTGGATTATCTATGTCCATTTGGCCAAAGCGGGGGAAACTACACTTTGCCTTCACTTCCACTCTCAACTCGTTGTCTCTCTTTCCGTTTCTGTCTGTCTGTCTGTCTGTCTGTCTCTGTCTGTCTCTGTCTGTCTCTGTCTCTCTGTCTCTGTCTCTGTCTCTGTCTCTCTCTCTCTCTCTCTCTCTCTCTCTCTCTCTCTCTCTCTCTCTCTCTCTCTCTCTCAGTGCTTATGATACTAGCTGAACAATCTCAAAGCCAAACAGGGAAACCATGCCTGTCCAAATTTGTTTGACTGTCTCCTATCGCCCCCCCCCCTCCTTTCTGAACTTGTTCATATTGATTTTTTCTTCTGTCCCCCGACTCTCCCCCCCCCCCCCCAGCATTGCCAAAGACAACCCCTAGCAATGGAGGAGAGGGTGTTGTGCTGAAAGCAAAATGTAATTTCCCCTTCCATGGCACTGTGGAAATTGAAAGTTGGACAAAGATAGTCACAATATCTGTGTTGATATCAAGTGAGCATGACCGGTGTTGGAATGGGAAAGCAATAGACACAGGCCAATTTGAGGAAACAGGCAGGGTCTCTTTGAATAACCAACTGACAGCCATGCTAAAATGGCCATGGACACTTTTCAAGAGTCAAGCAAGGAGTAGAGAACAGGAAGATTGTTTTTTTGTTCCTGGGCTAGAGCCCCGAGGTTTACAAATAGTGAGAGTTTTTTGCACATGCGACCGTTTCTACCTACCATGAAGCTAGCTGCATTCCGACTTCGGGGATGATGTCTAAACAAGACACCACCAGCTTGTGTGCATTCTGTATATGTAGTTGTCTATTCCACCAGCGCGCAGCATATAGTGCCACACTCTTCCAAAAGGTGGAATAGTTTCTTAAAATGTGCACAATATAATTATTTTGTATGCATTCCCACGTGGAACCTTGGTTTATAGTCTCATCCAAAGAACTTTCAGGGGAGTGAAGTCGGTACTGATGTTAACTCCAGAGGGAAAAAAGAATCCCCTGTCCCAGTGGTAGCTGAAACCTGGGATTGATCACAGGACGTCAGATTGACAACACAACGCTCTGACCACCAGACAATCCCTTCCCTCACCCCTCACCCCCTTCCGAACAAGCAGATGATGTTTCAGCCAATTCGTCTGCAAGGGAGATGAGAACAGGCCTCAGCTGTGTGTCTGGTACTGATCATCCTGATCTGGTCACATCACTTGAGAATCCATGTTTAATAATTATTACTACAGTTGTACCCTGTGCTTTGTGAGACCATTTACAAAGGATAAATATCTCCGAAGTCATAATATGGCTACCTAAATGGTGGGCAAAAACTCGCCAGTGGTGAAGCTTTGAGCTCTAGCTGAGGAACACAAGAAGGGGGAAATAGTTGGAGAGATTTAGTATTTTTTATCAAATGGAATGGACAGAAAGGAAGACCACAGAGAATAAATTACCAGGATTTGAAATCAGGCAAAGTGATTAGTGCCAGATTTCATGCGAAATGATAGTGTTGCATTGCTTAATATATATATATATATATTATATATATATATAGAGAGAGAGAGAGAGGAGAGAGAGAGAGAGAGAGAGAGAGAGAGAGAGAGAGAGAGAGAGAGAGAGAGATGTGACAACAAGAAAAATTAATGAAAGAATGAATAAATAGATAAAGAAAGAGAGAAAGAAAGAGAAGAAAGAAGAGAGAAAGAAAGAAAGAAAGAAAGAAAGAAAGAAAGAAAGAAAGAAAGAAAGAAAGAAAGAAGAAAGAAAGAAAGAAAGAAAGAAGAAAAAAAAAGAAAAAAAGGCAGAAATGTAATGGAATAGGATAAACAGTTCATGCTTTGTGTATCGTGTTTGATGATGACCTCCAAAACAGCAGAGGGGGGCAGCTGCTGTTTCGGAAACTGGGCAGAAATTTGATTATAGTGGAGGTGCCTTGCCCACATCACACCCCCACTGTCTCAGCCAAGTGGGCATAAGGACAGTCAGTGTTGGAGATGTTCTTCAGAGGCCAACTAGCCCAGAGCTGCAGCACAAAGGACTGTGCAAGTCAAGCCTCCTAGTCAGAGAGTCTTAGTCGATCACTAAAGACTAAGTTGTACAGTGGAATTCATTGAAAGGGAAAGTTACTGATTATACAGCCTCTCACTTTGCTATTGTCCCCAGTGTCAATGGTTTAAGCAAGAACTGTGGTAAAACCCAGGCACTGAAACAGTTAAACAGTATGCAAGCACATTGGTTGAAAAGAAAAGTTCTTGATAAGTCAGTTATTGAAAGTGTAACTACTGGATGGGGATGGTGGAGTCCTGTTAGTATAAAGAGCATTCTCACTTTCTGAAAATTCTGTGTTAGGAATTTCCTCCTTTCTATCCTTCTCTATGTTTCTGCCTTGTTTCTTTTTTTTTCTCCTGTCACCTCTGTCTTGTCTATTTTCTGAAACCAGCTGGCATGGTAGCACTGATCATTCTTACACATGCAGAGAAGATAAGTTTTGGTTTTATAACAATATTTCCATATGTTTCTTACACCTTGTGACACAAAAAAGAAATCCGTAAAACATGTGAACACAGAATCTTTTAAAATGACTTGGTTGCCATGAAAGTGCTGTTATGCCTAAACAGATCAAGTGATTCATTCATAGAAATGAAGTACCTGATACTGTTTACAGAAACTGTTTTTCAGAGCCATCCACACACAAAACAATTGGTGGTTGTTCATCCATAGTGTGTCCATCATTTTCATTTCTATGCTTCAGAAGAGTTTGATCCTGATGGAGAAAAAACTGATGACAAGTATGGCTCAGGCATTGTTTTGATCATGAAGCATAATATTAGTTTTCCAGTGTGTGCTCACAATATAATAGTAATCTAGAATACCACTTGATTAGCAGTACCGTCTAGTGCGGGCATCCATACGTGATTGCAACTGGGAACCCGTTTTCATACGTGACTGCATCTGCACTATCCAGCTCGCTCGCTCGCTCTCTCTCTCTCTCTCTCTCTCTCTCTCTCTCTCTCTCTCTCTCTCTCTCTCTCTCTCTCTCTCTCTCTCTCTCTCTCTCTCTCTCTCTCTCTCTTCACACACACACACACATACACACACACACACTCACACACACAAAGCTCTCTCTCTCTCTCTCTCTCTCTCTCTCTCTCTCTCTCTCTCTCTCTCTCTCTCTCTCTCTCTCTCTCTCACACACACACACACACACACACACACACACACACACACTCACACACACACACAGCTCTCTCTCTCTCTCTCTCACACACACACACACTGTACCATCTGAAAATAAAAAAAATGATTTGATTTCACACATTCACACAGACACACAGACACAGACACAGACACACAGACACACAGACACACACACACACACACACACACACACACACACACACACACACACACACACACACACACACACACACTTCATACATACACTTTGACTCATCATGCTCAACCCCATTTCCACCAAACATTACCTTTATTTTTCTTTCTTCTTCTCATCAGTCATTCAACATACAAGACCTGTCAGTCCACAATTAAAGTGAGATACTACAGAGAATGCCTGCAGTTTATTCATCAAAAGAAACAGTGACAACCTTTATTCATTGTTTGGAAACATGCAAAATCTTCATTACCCCATCCACCAATCACACAGTCATCCTGCTGCTTCTTTTTTTTGGCTGGAGCAGAAACTCTGACCCTCTGCTCTGTCATCTTCCTTTTCTTTCCATCTTCTTGGCTCTGTGTTTAACAAATTGATTTCCTTTTCTTCAGAACTGTTTACACATCATCAGCCTGTTAGATAGACATCATGCTCTGCAAGCCTGTGGACCAAACACTGATTTTCACGCACTGTGGTCGTAACAGACCCATCAAAGCCCAGCACAAGTGAGCTGTGTTCTCATCTCCGCTCCAGACATGACCTCCCTGAAAATGTCTACTTTTTTGCCTGCTCTTTGCTTGATTTGCAGGAAATATCCCCAGCAGTTCTTCAACCTGGCTGTTGTTATTCTAAGAGACTGGAGCTGGGGGGTTTGGCAAGACGCTTGTTTGTCTTGGTTGTCCTTATTCAAACTCAGAATCAGGGCTGTTCCACTTGTATGGGGATAGTGCGACTATTTCATCAGTCTCGTCTCATTGTCTGTTTCTACAAGGTGGTGGAAGGAAGCGGACATTTTGTTTTCATTTCCTTCACCACAGTCTGGCTGGTTTGTGGATTGGAGAGAAGGGCGGGCGTGAGCCAGTTCACTGGTGTATAGGCAGTAACTTGTTCTTCTTTGTTGTCCAACACTCCATAGCAACGACCCTTGTCTGTCATATGAGCGAAAATGCGTGGCACTGCCATTCAGCACCTGACGAGTTAGGCCCAGCGCATTCAGCATTCAACTTTGACACGGAAGAGAATTGTCATGTTTTAAGTCTCTCTGGAAAAAAGAGCTGGAGACTGGACCAAGAAGAAGATGACAAGAAGAAAAGGAACAAGGCAGAAACAAAGAGAGGTTTTAGAACAAGAGGGAAATTCTAGCACAGAATTTCCAAAAGGTGGGGATTCTGTTTACACCGATGCTCCCCCCATCATTCCCAGAGAGAATAGGCAGTAACAAGAAAGAAAACAGGATAACATGGTATCCCCAGATTTCTCTGTGAGTGTCTTTAGCTGGCTCAGGGGAGAGAGACAGACAGACAGACAGACAGACAGAGTCCGAGGGGATAGCCTAGTGGTCAGAACATTGCGCTGGCAATTTGAAGACCTAGGTTCGATTCCCCATCGAGGGGACTTTTCTCCTGGAGTTAACATCAGTGCTGACTCCACTCTCCCCCTGCTCTTCTAAACACAATGATCGGTTCTAAATGGTGGTGTGTTGTTTTCTATGTATGTCTGCAAAAAATGTAATCATATCTACACTTTTGCAGTCGCCTTAACTCAAACATGAGCAGGTGAACTTGAACATCTTCCGTTTATCAGGTGAAATATTTTCAAGTTCATGAATCAAAGGAGGCAGCATTAAGTTAATTAAAAATTAAGGCAACAGAAAGTTAAAGGTAAGAAATTTTTGGGGGAGGGGGGGATTCTGGTGTCTGTTTATCTATTGTTTATTTACCTTTTGTTGTGTCTCTTTTTTCCCATCGTTTCTGTTTATTTATGTATCTATCCATTACGCTTTGTTGTGTCTTATAAATAGCACTGAATCTTAAACCCACATTTTTACACTTTCTCAAAAAACCCTGATACACCACTACGTAGACTACTACTACGTTCAACTCAACACTGATCCTTATTCAGGGTAACTGTTTTTTAACTCCCCAAGCCAGACACACACACACACACACACACACACACACACACACACACACACACACACACACACACATACACACACGCGCACACACACACACACACACACACACACACACACACACACACACACACACACACACACACACACACACACACACACACAACTGAGGTTCCTCCTCATCTCCGCTGTAGACGATCTGCGCCAAGCACCGTCTGCTTCTTGGCTGCTCCTTTGCTTGCTTTTTCTAGAGGTTTCCGTGGCGGGCCACTTCAACCTAGCTGAGGTTCATTCAAAGATACAGTGCCCATTTTCTTCAATGTCTTGTGGCCTCTTTCATGCAAACATGGGTCAGGTTTATTGGAAATCAACACAGATACTGTGACCGTTTTTGTCAAACTTTCAATTTCCACAATGTGATGGGAAGGGAAATGACATTTTGCTGTGACTACAAGGAGGGCTCCGGCTATTGCTTGCCTTGCCTGGTTTGTGTTGAAGAGTGCTGAGAGGGGCGGAATAAAGAAATCAATGAAAACCAGTTAGGTAGGGGAGGAGGAGGAGGGTGTGAACATTCAGAGACACATCATTTCCCTTTGAGTTTGTTCAGTGAGTGTCATGGCCACTGAGGAAAGTGAGACAGACAGAAGAGTGGAAAAGAGAGCGAGAGAGAGAGACAGACTGACAGAGATAAACAGAGACAGAGACAGACAGACACACACACGCACACACACACATACACACACACTCTTCCACACATCTTTAACCTGTGCAGTTCTCATAATATATATATATATATATATATATATATATATATATATATATATATATATATATATATATATATAAACTTTTCTCTCTCTTATATTATTGGTCTAAAGACACACTGACAACACTCTTAGTGCTAAGCTGGTCAAAGCCTCTCTGCTATCTTACCAATTAAGGACAAACATACTAGTTTTGGACTTTACATAAACATATTTTTTTCTTCTCTATTACTCCAAAACCAAATCAAAGTATAACCTTTAAACAATTACAACATAGGGGAGAATAGACGTAGCTGCTAAATTCCTCCATTGAACGCTCAGACATCAACCACCGTTGCCTGTCATATGAACGAACATGCGTTGTGCTGCCGTTAAGCGCCTGACAAGTCAGGCCAAAGGCATGCAACATTGCTGTGGGAGAGATCTGTTAAATTAAGCCTTCTCAAAGGCACGAGAAGGGACCAAGAGTGCAAAAAATAGACAAAAAAGGAGGTGACAAGAAGAAAAGTAGCATTGGCCTACGGTTGTGATTTTATCACTCCCTAGTTGCACAATGGAAAAACTGAAAATCCGATCTAAAAAAAAAAGAAGTACAAAAGGAGCAAGGCAGGAAGAAAGAGGGGGATAGAAAAGAGGAAATTCCTCGCACAGAATTTCCATAAGGTAGGGGATGCTACTTATACTGACAGATCCCCCTCCCTCCCTCCCTCCCGGCATCCCTGCGAGTGAGAAAAACCCATGACAACATTGGCTGAAATACCGAGTAATGCAAGCTCTCTGACGATTTTTGTTAAAGCATCAGGGTATTTTTCCTTTTTTGTTGTTGTTTGCTCTGCACCTAGATCTATCATCAGTACAGATCCACAGATGCTCTGTTAAGGTTCTGTATGCTCAGAGACTAGGTCCTGCCTACTTTCTCAAGTCACCTCTGTTTCTAGTGCCTGTTCTATTGAAACACCAGAGCTATTCCGTGTGGACATCTATACAGATAGATAGATAGCGTGGCCCGGTGTGTCAGTTAACCTGTTTCCACAAGGCCATGGCAGAGGAAATGACGTTTGGTGTTCCCAGAAACACTCACTTCCTTCATCACTGGCTGGCTGGGTGGTTGGGCAGCTGGGTGGTCGGCTGGCTGGCTGGCTAGTTGGTTGAATGGCTGGGTGCCTGGGTGGTTGGCTGGCTGGGTGGCTGGGTGGTTGGACGGATGGTGAGAAAAGCAGAAAGGAAATCAATAGTGATGGGGCTGAAAGAGGGAACAGGGGCGAACACTGGATTTTTTTTTGTTCCTCTGCTGCAGCTCTGTCTTCATCAATGGTGATTTTTTTTTGCGGGTGCGACCATTAACGTTTCCCACTATTTGATTAAGTAAGGCTAAAGTTGTCTACTATTTGATTAAGTAAGGCTAAAGTTGTCCACTATTTGATTAAGTAAGGCTAAAGTTGTCCACTATTTGCTTAAGTAAGGCTAAAGTTGTCCACTATTTGCTTAAGTAAGGCTAAAGTTGTCCACTATTTGCTTAAGTAAGGCTAAAGTTGTCCACTATTTGATTAAGTAAGGCTAAAGTTTTCCACTATTTGCTTAAGTAAGGCTAAAGTTGTCCACTATTTGCTTAAGTAAGGCTAAAGTTGTCCACTATTTGCTTAAGTAAGGCTAAAGTTGTCCACTATTTGCTTAAGTAAGGCTAAAGTTGTCCACTATTTGCTTAAGTAAGGCTAAAGTTGTCCACTATTTGCTTAAGTAAGGCTAAAGTTGTCCACTATTTGATTAAGTAAGGCTAAAGTTGTCCACTATTTGATTAAGTAAGGCTAAAGTTGTCCACTATTTGATTAAGTAAGGCTAAAGTTGTCCACTATTTGCTTAAGTAAGGCTAAAGTTGTCCACTATTTGCTTAAGTAAGGCTAAAGTTGTCCACTATTTGATTAAGTAAGGCTAAAGTTGTCCACTATTTGCTTAAGTAAGGCTAAAGTTGTCCACTATTTGATTAAGTAAGGCTAAAGTTGTCCACTATTTGATTAAGTAAGGCTAAAGTTGTCCACTATTTGCTTAAGTAAGGCTAAAGTTGTCCACTATTTGCTTAAGTAAGGCTAAAGTTGTCCACTATTTGATTAAGTAAGGCTAAAGTTGTCCACTATTTGCTTAAGTAAGGCTAAAGTTGTCCACTATTTACTTAAGTAAGGCTAAAGTTGTCCACTATTTACTTAAGTAAGGCTAAAGTTGTCCACTATTTGATTAAGTAAGGCTAAAGTTGTCCACTATTTACTTAAGTAAGGCTAAAGTTGTCCACTATTTGATTAAGTAAGGCTAAAGTTGTCCACTATTTGATTAAGTAAGGCTAAAGTTTTCCACTATTTACTTAAGTAAGGCTAAAGTTGTCCACTATTTGATTAAGTAAGGCTAAAGTTGTCCACTATTTGATTAAGTAAGGCTAAAGTTGTCCACTATTTGATTAAGTAAGGCTAAAGTTGTCCACTATTTGATTAAGTAAGGCTAAAGTTGTCCACTATTTGATTAAGTAAGGCTAAAGTTGTCCACTATTTGATTAAGTAAGGCTAAAGTTGTCCACTATTTGATTAAGTAAGGCTAAAGTTGTCCACTATTTGCTTAAGTAAGGCTAAAGTTTTCCACTATTTGATTAAGTAAGGCTAAAGTTTTCCACTATTTACTTAAGTAAGGCTAAAGTTTTCCACTATTTGATTAAGTAAGGCTAAAGTTGTCCACTATTTGATTAAGTAAGGCTAAAGTTGTCCACTATTTGATTAAGTAAGGCTAAAGTTGTCCACTATTTGATTAAGTAAGGCTAAAGTTGTCCACTATTTACTTAAGTAAGGCTAAAGTTGTCCACTATTTGATTAAGTAAGGCTAAAGTTGTCCACTATTTGATTAAGTAAGGCTAAAGTTGTCCACTATTTGATTAAGTAAGGCTAAAGTTGTCCACTATTTGATTAAGTAAGGCTAAAGTTGTCCACTATTTGATTAAGTAAGGCTAAAGTTGTCCACTATTTGATTAAGTAAGGCTAAAGTTGTCCACTATTTGCTTAAGTAAGGCTAAAGTTGTCCACTATTTGCTTAAGTAAGGCTGAAGTTGTCCACTATTTGATTAAGTAAGGCTAAAGTTGTCCACTATTTGATTAAGTAAGGCTAAAGTTGTCCACTATTTGATTAAGTAAGGCTAAAGTTTTCCACTATTTGATTAAGTAAGGCTAAAGTTGTCCACTATTTGCTTAAGTAAGGCTAAAGTTTTCCACTATTTGATTAAGTAAGGCTAAAGTTTTCCACTATTTGATTAAGTAAGGCTAAAGTTGTCCACTATTTGATTAAGTAAGGCTAAAGTTGTCCACTATTTGATTAAGTAAGGTAACCGCCTTTTCAGTTCTGGGGATGGTTTTCTAAACAGGACGTAAGTGCGCATGGTTTTCTTTCTTTTAATGTGTAACAGAGTGGACATTGCCTACAGCTAGTCAGTTGGGACGTGGCCTCTAAAGAGGTTGCATACATTCTACCTTTCACCATAAAGGCAAAGTGTATGCAATGGGAGGGTTTTCGACCACCACCCAAGGAAACAGAACATCGCACAATTCGCAGGTGTGTCCAGATTTAGTAACACAACACTGCGACAGGGCTCTGATCGCATGGGAAGTAATCTACTTACCATCCCATCACAAATGTATTCTTTGTCATCCTATGGGTTCATGAAGTCGAAGGATGGAATCCCAGAGACAGCTGGTGAATTAAGGATGGGGATTATTACTATCTCCCAGGGCAGCTTCAGGTGCAGACCTGCCAGTGCCTTAATTCCCTTTGAGCATATATACACACGCAGAAGACCCGGTTTGCACGTTAAAGATCCCGTCATACATGTCAGCTTTCTGTGGGTTACGAAAACACGAACATATCCAGAACATATCCCCGAAGTGGGAATGTGGCTACCCTCATGGTGGGCCCAAACGGTCACGTGTATGTACACACAAAATCTCCCCATTTTTGAACTTCGGAGTTTTTGCCAAGGAACGAGGGAAAAAACATTAAGTTTTCACAAACACATACACATACACCCCCCACCCACCCAACACCCCTCCCCCCAACACCCATACACACACAAAAATCACACACACATTTCCACACACACACACCCAACCCCCCTCCCCCAAACACACACCACACACACACACATACACACACACACACACACACACACACAAACCAACCCCCCCAACACACACACACACACACAAACGCACACACACCCAACATACACAACACACACACACACAAACGCACACACACCCAACATACACAACACACACACACACACACACACACACACACACACACACACACACACACACACACACACACACACACACACCAGCCCTGACAGGGAAATCAAAGTCAGACACAAGCAAGCAAAACATCCCGTCTCTATTGCCGGAAGTCTCTGAAGTTTGTCTGCCCTTGTATTCCCACAATCCTCAAGAAGCAGTGACGCCATTTTGACATGAGGAGTGACTGTTGCAAGACACAGCCCTCTGTTTCCTCGGGGTGTTTCAGTTCGGTTGCCTTTGTGTTCAAACACTGGGTCCTCCGTGGGGATGCTGGGAGGGGGGGGGGGGGGGGCTGTCTGTATAAATAGCATCCTTACGCTCTCGAAATTCTGTCCTAGGAATTTCCTCTTTTCTATCTCTTTTTGTGTCTGCCTTGTTCCCTCTCTCTCTCTCTCTCTCTCTCTCTCTCTCTCTCTCTCTCTCTCTCTCTCTCTCTCTCTCTCTCTCTCTCTCTCTCTCTCTCCTTCTTGTATGCTTTCTGCCTCCTTAGTCCATTTTCATTCCCCCCCCCCCCCAAAGAAAGACCGAAAAGAGAACTCCTCAGCTAAAGTCGGATGTGCTGGGCTTGACTTGCCAGGCGCTTTACGGCAGTGCGATGCATTTTCGCTCATGTGACAGACAACAATAGTTGCTGTCTGAGCGTTCAACTGAGGAGAAACACTGGTTAGAGGCATTTGGTGCTGTGACTGATTTCTGTCAACTGTCTATTAGTTGGTTTGTTTTATTTGTTTGGATTTTTTTGTCTGTGTGTTTTTTGTTTGTTTTGTTTGTGTGATGGTTTGTTCGGGGGGGTTGGTGTGATTATTTTTTTTCTGATAAACTCTTAGTGCAAAGACAAATGTTGGCTGAAATTGATAAGCGCAGATTGAGATATGTTAGTCATGCAAACAGAAACACACAGACAAATCTGATGACGGCAGTTATCTGAGGCAAGGTTAAGGGCACAAGAAAAACAGAGGCAGACCATCAAACATCCTACACTGCCAACATCATCGCTGAAGTCAGTGGTCCGGGAGGGTTACAAGGGATAGCGGAACACAGCAGAGACAGAGAAAGATGGCGAGGCCTGGTGGCATTGTTAGAAGCTCCTACCTCCGACAGCAGTGACGGAGACAGCTGTTGTTTTTTTTCTGATGAGGATCCGTTCATTTCATCTGATAGCGTGTTCGTGTTGTTGGTGTGTTTGTCTAACATTTATTTTTCCTTTTTCTTCCTTGCCTTCACTATTCCTTTTTTTTCTTGACTTTTTGGATGGGTAAAACAGCAAAGGACACTGGTGTTGGTTTTTAAAAAAAATTGAAATGGTTGCTTATTTATTCAATAGGATTGGGTGTTTGTTTTGTGTGTGTGTGTGTGTGTTCGTGTGTGTGTGTGTGTGTGTTCTGTGTGTGTGTGCGTGTGTGTGTGTGTGTGTGTGTGTGTGTTGTTTTGTTTTGGTTGCTTGCTTTTGGGGGGAGGATGGAGGATCTGTCAATTACTTCGTTATTTGTGAATGTTATTCAATGTTACCATTCTTTCCAGTCGCCTTTTCTGGGCCCAGTCTTGTTCTGTTTGGCACAATAGGGATCATCAGCCTTGATGTGAATGTGGGTGTTATACTTGATCACAATTATAAGCTATATATCAGCTTGTTGTTGCTATGCTGATGATAATAATATTCTCCATGTTATCATTTGTTCCATGCTTCAGCGAATGAACACACTCCTATTCAAAGCAGCTGTCTGAGGGAGGGAGCAGGGAAGGGAGGACGTTTTGTTTCCAATACGATACGCCCTCCATCAATACCCCACCCCGCTGCTGTGTGGGAGGGGTGTGGGAGGGAGAGAAGAGGGATGGATCAATGATTGTAGAACTAGGGAGGGATAGGGGATGAAAATCTGAACACTTTTTGTGACTCTCTCTCTCTCTCTCTCTCTCTCTCTCTCTCTCTCTCTCTCTCTCTCTCTCTCTCTCTCTCTCTCTCTCTCCTTGAATTATGCTTTCCACTGTGTGGACAAAGTGAGAAATAAAAGGAGTGTAATAGAAGTGTAAGTTAAAAGAAATCAAAGACAAGACTAAGCTCAATTTTGTCACATACTTTCTTTGTTTAGAGAAATCACACATATCTTACTACCAAGTTCACCTGCTTAAAACACTTCTAAGATTAAACATGTATCTTCTGAACCTTTCAAACCTATTCTGACTTAAACTTTAGTTGGCTTAAAAATAGCTGATTTTTGTTTGCTCTGCTTAGTCTCCACCAATCCAGAGTTGCAAACTAGAGCCAAAACTCCAGATAAGACCCATCAGTGCAATACTGATAAAAAAAAACAACAACTATTTGGTGATTACTAAACTAATGTTATAGCAATACCAAACACATAAGCTACCATTTTGTGAGAGATGTTACATGCATGTGTTAGTGTACACAGCTAGGGCAGATGCGTGCTTATGTGTATCTTGGCAAATATACTGCACAGACCTAATAAAACTGAAACAATTAACTATGACAAAAAAGATTGGTTATTGACTTGTTTTCATTATCAGTTTTCAAGCATGTGAATGTTTTGTATTTACATGCCGATGAACAAAGAAGGGGAAAGGAGGGTGTCAGATTTATTGATTTTAAAAGAATGCTTGCAACACTATGGCTGGAATAAAAGAACGTGATTCGAAGCATTTTGTAAGACATACAAACCCTGGTTTTTATTCCATATCGATTTAGACTCTCTGAACTCCACACCTTTCTTTCTATGGACTCCAACAGATTTGTTTATGTAAGCACGTCTCTGTAAGTCTGCAAAAAGATATCCAATTTCAGGACTAAAACTAAAACCTGCAGAATTACAACAGCAATGAAAGAAAGAAGGGAGCTGATACCTGTTGTATTCCTGCAGTTCAGGGGAGTTAGGAAGTGATGTGTTTGACCCTAAGCTTGCAATTAATACGCCATTATCGTAGGGGGGGATAACAAAACTCGCACTGGGAGTGACGTCCCTTGCCGACAGGAGTTGTTAGTGATGTGGATGACAGGGCGTAATGTATTCCTTCTCTGCATTTCACGGGCCCAGGGTTCCACACACTGCGTATTTTCCACGCTGCTGGCTCAAAAGGCAGTGTCAGTTTTGAACCCCCCTGTTGTCTGTCGCGCCATTGTTGGGGACGGAAATTAAAACACGGAGCGATCAATTGACTCTATTCATAGTGGGGCCGGCCATTACCTTTTGTATTGACAACACAAACGCCGCTTTGGAAAAGAATCCTACGACTACTTTATTCATACCAATAAAGGGAGAGATGAAGCGTAAGGTGACTCATGAATTATTCATGCCCGACGTCAGGGGAGATAATGCCTTCGATCCAGCAACACAATGGCGGGAACGTCCCTGAATGCGTTTGAAAGACGCGGTAACAAAAGACCCCCGTAAGACTGTTGTGGCGGTTACAATGCAATCCGACAAACACAGAGTCAAAGGCGTGATTCTAGCATTGTTGGCACTTTCCATTCCTTTCATCTGATTTATTTCGCAATTACCAAAATGAGAAAACAGTGTTGGTGACCATCTACACGTGAACAGACAGCACCAACAGACTGACATGGTATATTTTATGTATATACACAAATGTGCACACATGTGCACAAGCACGCAACATGCATCTGCACCTCTTTCTCTCTGTCCTCCCCAATCTCTTTCTTTCTTTCTGTCTCTCTATCACACGAAAAAATATCTAAATCTCTCTCTCTCTCTCTCTCTCTCTCTCTCTCTCTCTCTCTCTCTCTCTCTCTCTCTCACACACACACACACACACACCACACACACACACACACACACACACACACACACGCATCAACTGTACCATGTGGAAATAAAATTTTGACTTTGACTTCGACTTTGACACGTGTCCCTACGTACACATAGCCTAAGGTATTTGATGCATGTACCTGTCTCCTGTTGTAATCTATCAGTCCTGTTAGCTTTAGAACAGAGAAAGGACGAAAACAAAGAGGCCTTTAAAAACAAATGAGAACAAAAACACAAAAAGCAGCTAGTCTAAAAGTAGTTCACACAACGTAAAAAAACCCAAAACAAAGATTGACAAACAACAAAAAAAACAATCCACGCAAACAAATACAATAACACTTTGCAAACCGACACAAAAATGGAATACAAAGTATTTTTCCTTTCTTGTCAAACACAAGAGTGGCGTAAAAGGTATTTTGCTTTTTTTTTTTTTCCTTTTTGCTTTGTTTTTTTTTCAGTTTTGGTTTTGTCTGGTGTGCCAAGTTCATCACGTTCAACACATTCAATCTATTAGCGGGCAAAGAAGGCACAGAGACAGAAACAAATCTTGGCAACAATGGACCAATTTGGACTGCACAGTTGCCACAATGTTTGCCATGGAAAAACTGTGCATGTAAATAGATACCTAGGCATTCTTTCAGAATGGGTTAGTAGGTGCGGGGCGTTGCGTTTCTCAAAAGCAAGAGTTGATGAACGGGTTTAATCATCAGTGTTTTGAATGCTTAGTTGCTTGAGCGATTGAGGGATTGATTGGTCGGATGGCTCGGGGAGGTGTGTGTGGGGGGGGGGGGGGGGGGGGGGGGGCAGGGTGGCTTGTTGATTGGTGAGTTGGTTCGTTGTTTGATTGGTTGGTTGGTTTATTGGGTTGTTTGTCGGCTGGTTGGTTTGTCGGTTGATGGTTTGGTTGGTTGAAATTTTAAACACCACTTTATGTCAGGGCAGATTTCTCTGCATAAAATTCGGGCAGCTCTCCAAACCCATCACCTCGCCACAAGAGTAGTGCCACCCTTTATGATTATTTTTCTTTCCCTATCAGCTAGTCTAGTGTAATTGTTTCTCTATGAGAGTCAAAGAGGGAGAGGAGGATTGTCTGTGATTGTCTAGTATTATAGAAGTGGTTAAAATGTATGCAGATGCATCACAAACTATGATTGTGTTTTTTCCAGGTGCTCCAAAAGCTATTTTAAAATGAAGGCAATACAAAAATAATGGCATACTTTTCTATAGACTATTTTTATATCAACAGACTACATATAGAGGAGTGGTTAAGGCTGTTTGACTTCAATCCCATGAGTCCATAAAGTGGTGGGTTTGACTCTCTCTCTCTCTCTCTCTCTCTCTCTCTCTCTGTATGTGTGTGTGAGTGTGTGTGTGATGCATGCACACACCCACATAAGCAACTACACTACACTACACTACACTACACTACACTACACTACACTACACTACACTACACTACACTACACTACACTATCCTTCAAGCAAAACAATTTAACATAAAAAGAACGAACAAACCAAAACATGGGTGAACGAACACAACCCAGAGTACATTCATATCAGGTTCAAACTCATCTTCTGTACTGTTCCACCCGGAGTCATCACCTCCACCCCACCACTACCCCCACCCTACCCCCACCCTCACCCTCCACAGAAACCATTGTGCCTCTAGTAGCCATTAGTCCTTCAGACACAAAATCTTCCCACCCTGTGTGTCGCCCTGCGTGAGACAGTCACATCAGAAGAAAGAGAACAAAAGAAAACTCCGGGCAGGATCAGTCTGTTCTTCTAACCAGCTGAACAAGGGGGAGCGAATAGAAGGGGAGACAACAAACTTGTCCTATAGCGGCCCTTGACTGTTTCCACCATTGTTGACGGTGATAGACCAACAACAAGCAGACGACTTGGCCACTGTTGTGGCAGTGGTAAACAGGGAGGGGGAGATTAGCCTACGGGTAACAAAGCACACTGAAGGAAGAAAGGGTTTTTTGTGGGGTGTCAGCCCTCCAAAGCTCTCGACCTTGTCGCCTGGGTTAAGAAAGCCTTTGCAATTTGATCGCCAGAGGTGTCGTTGGGGGGGTAAATGAAATTATCATAGCTTTTCATGCTCCCTTGGGGGGTAGCTTGTTTGGGGGTGGATTTGTACCCCAGTTTAAAAATGGGTTTGGTAGGCCTAGTGGTAGTGGTGGTGGTTGGTGAGTGTGTGTGGGGGGGGGGTAGAGTACGGGGGAAGGGGGAGGTAGGGGGAGGTAAGGGTGTCGTTGGGGGGGTAGGGGTGTTAAGGGTGTGGAAAGTCTGGGGGTTGGTGTGGGGTGGTAGTTGTTGTGGGTTAGCATGGAATGCTGATAGAGGGGTATAGGAAAAGGAGAAGAGACTGTTCAAGTCAAATCACTGTACAGGAATGTGTGTGTGTTCTCTGTCACACCTTGTTTGGCGAGGTATAAACACAGGTATTTGTGAGCACATCACTTCCACCCTTCTTAAATCAGGTATCTCCACGCCCTGGGATGGGATGTAGATTATATAATCACCACAACAAATCAGTTCACTGATTCAGAAACAAGTGGTGATAGTAGGTTTGATGGTAGCAGTCCCTAGATTGGATAATCCCACTGGTTCTCTAGTACAATCAAACTAACCACCAGATCCTTGGGTGAGTTTGTAAATATAGATCTGATATCAAAGCATACTACAGAACAAAAGGACAGCACAGCATAGCAGTTCACTGTGGCTATGTTCGAGCTCTCCTGGATTCAAAGGTAGCAATATCATAGGTACCTCTGCATGGAGCCTTTCAAAAATATAGTTTCTATCTTGTATGCATGACAGCATTTACTAAGGACACGTTCCATGCACTAAAATGACATGTGATTAAACTGAGCGCTGGCTGGCTGGAGGCAGCAAGCTGGATGTTTCAACCTAATCCTTATCATTATAGTCGGAATGTGGCTACCTTAACAGTGAGA
This sequence comes from Stramonita haemastoma, assembly GCA_030674155.1. Lineage (NCBI taxonomy): Eukaryota > Metazoa > Mollusca > Gastropoda > Neogastropoda > Muricidae > Stramonita > Stramonita haemastoma. The sequence goes on from CM060335.1 coordinate 51,300,422, forward strand.
AAAAAAACTGTCATATACATAAAATCTCACCATTAGAGAACCCCAGTCCTCTAGCCAAGGAGCTGAAGGAAAAATACAACAATTCTGATTCAAACAGAACACAATCTATCTCTAGCCATTGGGCTGAACCTGACCCACAAGCCACGAGGTGTCTGTTTACAGTGACACCTAATCTGTTTGGGGATCTATTTCGACCTGACTGTCCCAACCTTATGGCTCAAGAGGCTGGTTTGTCAGTTGTGAGGACACTGGCAGAGGACAGATAAAGAGAAGAGGGGAGAAAAGAGCTGTGAATGGGTTGCTTGAAAAATGTGACAAGATCTTCCTCATGCTGTCTTACGTGACAAGATCTTCCTAACTCTGATCTTATGTGACATGATCTTCCTATTCCTCATGTTATGTGACATATTCTTCCTATTTCTGGTCCTATGTGACAAGATCTTCCTAATGCTGGTCTTCCCTCTTTGTGTCAGTTACAAATCACACACAGCACTCACAAAGCATAAAAGAAGGAAAGCCGGCCATCCATCCTTAACCCATTAGCTGTCAATGGTGTTTGAATAAGCAAATTTATTGGATTACGAGATTTGAGATGAAAGGCTTTATATTTCAATACTAGTGTCAACAAGGTAACAGAGGTGAATAGAAGAGAAGATAAATGTTACATATCATGACTGCTTTATGGCATGACAGTGCAAGAAATTGATTTTTAAAAGTTGTTTTTAACTGTACACTTCGCCTACACACACACACACACACACACACACACACACACACACACACACACACACACACACACACACACACACACCTCTTATATCACTGAGAGTGAACAGACATTAAAGGCATGCCCACTGCCTGTGCCAGCGTGCGCACACACACACACACACCACACACACACACACACACACACACACACACACACACACCTCATATCAATGAGAATGAACAGACATTAAAGGCATATCCATTGCTGCCCTGCATTTATTTATTTATTTATTCTTTTATATCGAAGTTAATGGGATAAGCACTCATGTGCTTTTTTTTCATCCAGTCCCCGTTTGTATGCAGTTGTGTAAATCTTGTCATCTGTTCCCACCGGCACACGATGGACTACTCTTACGAAGAGAGGAACAGGATTTAACGTGCGCGCAAGATGTTCTACGTGCGTTCGCACACGGGGCCTCGGTTTATAGTCTCCCTCGGTTTATAGTCTCATCCGAAAGACTTTTGCGCGTGCACACACACACACACACACACACACACACACACACACACACACACACACACACACACACAGTGCTTCAGACAAAAAAAATAAAATAAATCAACGAATCAAAAGTTACATGCAAAAGGTAAAAACTAAAAGAACTGATTTTTTTAAAGCACACACAAAACAGCGAATAAAATATACACTAAAACACCACCCACACTCCAAAAAAAAGCCCACCAAAAAACATCAAACATTTCAAAAACACACTCTCTAACCCCCACCCAAAACTCTCTCCAAACCAGTATAACTTCCAGCTCTTGAATCAAGGAACTTCACTCTCACGGAAGCATTGCAGGCCTCAGAGTCATTCCTCAGCGTTAATTAACATGGCGGTTAACGAAGAAGAGCCGGCACTTTCCCTGGCTCCTTATTTACGGATCTGTGCACTGGGCCCAGGCTGCTAACAGGCTTCAGACTCTTCACCACGCTCTGCGCTCTTCCAGGCACCTCCCGCCACCAGCACGCCATTAAAAGAGCGCTGCTTGGACTCCCAGACACCAATATTGAACCTACTGACGCTCTTTGATTAGCCCAATGAGCGATGGGAGAGAACACCTTTCCCTAATTCTCTCCCTTGTCATTGTAGCACACTGGGCAGATCAAGACTGGCTGTTTGTTGGTTTGTGTGTGTGTCCGCGCATATGTATGCGTTTGTGGGTGTGGACACACGTGGGTGAGTGGGCGGGTGGGGGAGAGAGAGAGAGAGAGAGAGAGAGAGAGAGAGAGTGCTGCACAGAGGTTTTGATTTTAAATGTATGACCTGTTAAGACAATTCATGGCTTACACATCCCTCTGTGTGGCTGTGCTTTTATAATGGGCATCTTTCACTTTCCATCTTCAGATATAGATAGGCAGCTAACAATGGAGTATGAAGTTATATTGCGTTGATAACTTTGCATGTACTTCGCATGTATCGATTGATATAAGTTCAGATGAACGTAGTAAGTTCAGAGTACATAGTTGGCAGTTTTACATTTTACTCATGCTGCTTCTGTGTCCATACGATTCCTTGTTTAAGTTCTCATTTTCAAGACGGAGTGAAAGCGCTATAGCAGCTTTTTATTGTTACTCTTTAGTTTCAATAGTTTGTATTCAGCAATGGGAATAAACATTGAACACAAACAGCATTTTGGAGTCATAGCAACAACAAGCTTGTAGCTTATGGTGTACGCAATTAAACAAAGAAAATGAACATGAACAGGATCTAGGAGGGCTGCTGAGCTGCAAAGTGTGAACCATCAACAACAAGTGTTATGGATTGCAACCTTTGTTAATGTAAAAAGAAAAGGAAAATAACACAAGGAAGCGCATATAACTGTAAACACACAAACAGTAGTGGGAATAGAAATCATGGAGGGAGAGAGACCAGCTTAGGAAAACAACAAGGCCAAAAATAATGTTGGTCAGTAAAAATTATATCAAGGTTACAATCTGCATAAACTGTGGCAGTTATTGAATCAGTCATGTATTACATCAAACTATCATTACAACAGACGGCTACTCATTTTATTTGAAGCTTTCTCTTTCTTTCTTTTCAACAATCACAAAAACATCAGTGGGGGGCAAAAAGTGTTAAATACGTACATCAAACCTGTATGGAGACAATCTCAATCTCAAAGTGGCCACCATCATAGGACAAAAAGTATCATACAAATCAAACTGCTACTCTTTGAAGCACTGTACTGAATCATAGAATGGATGGATTCACCCCAGAATGAATTACATTGAAAGAAAACCTCACACTAAAAGCTCGAGTCGGATAACCTCCAACTAGAGATCTATCTTTCACATTTCCAATGATGGCAGTATTTTTCAGCTCAAGTGTGTAATATCTATGGGTGCATCATTTTATGTTTGGATGTAGTCATAAAGGCCATAGTCATAACATAAGAGCTACCATCTTAATAGCCATAAAGGACATAGTCATAACGCGAAAGCTGCCATTTAATATTCATAATGGACATAACTCGTTTAGAAAATGTTCCCATTTAAGAATCAGAAAGGACATTTTCATGAAGTAAAAGCTGCAAAGGACATAGTCATAAAGTAAGAGCTGCCATTTAATGGTCATAAAGGACATTTTCATACAATAAAACCCCCAAAGGACATAGATCTAGTCATAGAATAAGATCTGTCATACTCATTAAGTCAAAATGCTGCCATTTAAGAGTCATAAAGGACATAGTCATAAAGGACATAGTCATAAAGGACATAGTCATAAAAGACATAGTCATAAAGGACATAGTCATAAAGTAAAGCTGCCATTAAAAAAAGCCAAATACATCTCCACCAGTTCCACAAACCTGACCTAGTCACTCACTCACTCAGTCAGTAAGCTAAGGTTGCTGGGTGTGTCCTAACCACTACACCACAGCCACCAGGGGGCAGGAGACAAGCCATCGACTTCTTGTCCTCGTTAAGTGTGGAGGGGGCCGGGGCCTAAGTTGGACAATCAGAGACTAGACACGTCTGGCTGACCTCTGATCTCGGGGAGGCTCCCAGACACCGTTTTTCTCTGAAGAAGAAGACCCCGGCCTGTGATTGCCTTAGTTAGCATCTGGAGTGGTCAGAGTGGAGGTCTGAACATCGTGGGCAAACCTCTTCATTTGCAGTTCAGAATTCTCCGCGTGACACTCGTGTCAACGGTGTGGATTTGCAGTAGGGAACATACCGGCTGGGAAAATGAGATGAACGTGACTGCAGGGGGGAAAAGAAGAGACATTGATGGCGATTAATTTTAACGAGGGATAGGAGAAGAAAGAGATTTCCAGCTTAGAAGGCCAATGTTGGGGTGAGATGATAAAAGTATAGATATAATTGTCAGGCGTTTAGATATATCTAAATAGATATGAACTGCCTTGAAAACGATTTTAGATTTCAGGAAAACCTTTTTGTTTGAAGTCAAAAGCTACAACAGCAACAAGAGAGAAAGAGAGAGAGAGAGAGAGAGAGAGAGAGAGAGAGAGAGAGAGAGAGAGAGAGAGAGAGAGAGAGAGAGAGAGAGAGAGAGAGAGAGAGAGAGAGAACTGAAAGTCAGACAGACTGAGATACAACAAACACAAAAACACACACACAAACACAGTAACAGACACAGATAAGATTGAGCCAGTATAATTGAATCCACAACTTTCGTCAATCAATCAATCAATCAATCAATCACATTCATTCAGGGCTTTCTCAGTAGTGGTCTTCATCAAAAGCAAAGAGCTGGGCCGTTTTCCTAACACACACACACACACACACACACACACACACACACACACACACACACTGACAGAAGGGCAATGTCCTCAACAAACTTTTCAAAGGTGTCCACCAAACTATTTCACGCCACGACAACCCCTCCTCACCCCTCCTTCACCCCCCCCCCCCCCCCCCCCCTGCCCTCCTCACACCCAGCCCTAGCTGCCACATTAAGAGGCAAGGGGGGGGAGGAGGAGGGGGGAACGGTGATGCTGATGATGAAGAGCCTGCAATCGAAGCTTCAGCGACTCAGAAAGAAACGTGGAATGGTCCGAACCGCAATCCTCCTTCTCCACCACCACCACCCCCCTCCTCAACCAGACCGGGGCTTCCCTAATGAGAAAGAACAACTAATTACTGGAGTCACCCCGGCACAATCCGCCGCTGTGAGGTCTGGCGCAGTCAGGCGAGAAAAGGTCCAATTTAGAGTGCCCGGAGCACAAACTCGATTTGAAAACCAACAAACAGGCCCTGGAGGCGCCCGGGAAAATTCGTTTACCTCGGCCAACACAGCGCTGGCGTCGTCACGAAGGGCTAAGCTGCGGGTTGTCCTTATTGGATTTCTATCGCCATGCAATATTCCATTACCCGCTCACTGTTCGCTGTTCCAAGAGCCTTCAAAGGCAGGCCCCCGGGCCCGTGGACCTGAGAGAGAGCAACTCTTTCTGACAAGTGACAAAACGAAAGGGTGTCGGTCGCATCTAAATAATCAACTTAGCTGACTGATCCTATTCCTTCTTACCACACGCATCCCTCCATCCCTCTCTCCCTCCATTCCTCCCTGTCTCAGCAACTTCTTTTACAGGGAGGGAGGGGGGAGAGTCTTCACTGGCCTGGGCCCTGGCTCTCTGGAAATCGCATTGAGTGCAATTACTGTTTTTCTGAACCATAATACGCTCATCTGAGTCGGCTAATTGGAAAAATTGAATTCGGATAACAGAGATATTGAGCAGCGGTGAAAGCGCGTGAAAGCTGCCATTAGTTGCAGCGGGATGCTATACAAGAGAAGGGGAAAGGGGCGACGACTCTCCTACATCCGGGCTATTGTAGGCGAACAAAGCGCCCCCTCTCGCGATCTACCAGCGCACTAATACACGGCCTATTCACTGCCTTAGTCCGTTGTCACGATCCGCTTTCCTGTGGAAGAGGTTTCATTGTGGTGAGGGGAAGGGTCTTGGTCAGGGAACAGAGAGAGCCTGACAGCCCCGTGTGACATTAACTAAATTCACACCCCGCTGATGAGCTATTGGGGGACTTCACAAAGCGCTCCTCTTCATCGTCTCCATCGTCCTCGTTGGTGGTGCTAGCCTAGTGATCATTATTGTTGTCAGAGGAAAAAGGACCTTGTTCTCCCCCCTCACACCCTCCACATAAACACCACACATTTTTTTCGCCGCATTCATGTCCTGTACACTTTTTCAAAAAGACTGGTCCCCCCTAGAAGTCAAGGGGAGGCAATAAAAATCTGCCCCTGCCAAAGTAAATACTTATTATGCTCCCTTATAAAATCTTCCGCTATTGATGTTGTGATTGTATACATGTCAGTCCCAGTGGAGATTTCCGATCTAGGGACTACTGTGTCATCTGCTTTATACCTACTTTTATACTCTGTTCAACGTTAATGTTGTCATAATTAATCAACTGTGAGTATGGACAAATCATAATATACACCTTGTTTGTCAAGGACCCGTCTGTGCCTTCTGTGCCAGCTGCAACGGATGCTGTACCAGAATTAACACCTAGAGCGCAACTCCATAGTCTTCTGACACTGAAGGATGCCTCCTATATATCAAGGAAACAATTTCTGAAACACTTTCGAAAAAAAAGAGCTAAGTTGTGATGTTTTCATCTGACTGGGCATGACTTGTCAGGCCTTAATTAACTGCAGTGCAACGCATTTTTGTTCTGTTGACAGAAACGGGTAGTTGCTGTCTGTGTATTCAAAGAGGAAGATAACCAAGAAGAAAACTCTTGACTCTTTTGTTTTTACAGAACTTTGAATATGTGTCTGTTTGGGTGTCTGTGGTATAAGGCTACACACCATCTTTAATTTTTGCCCCTTTTCCTTATGTGTTCCTATTTTATTCTTACATTCATACCACAGGTACTCAGGCATTCACAGAAATAAAAACAACTTTTTTTGTGAAAGACTTAGCCTCTAACTCAAAACTCATGTGATTTTGCACAAATTTGGTGGATTAAAATTTTTTCAGCAAACACTGTATCCCCTCAATCCTTTCTCATCTGCTAGCTTCCTAATTACAATGTGTATGCAAGGGAATCAAGGCTGTAGGCACACAAGAGATCCTTATTCAGTGATCATTTTCCAACTTCCTTGTGACTACCCGATTTTGCTCTATGTCATCAATCTCCCAAAACAAGGACACAGTGCATTTTTAGATACTTTAAAAATCTGTGAAAATCAGCACAAATTTGTCCAACCAGCCCTCTATAGAAGATACTACATGACTGGTAAGCTAAAGCAGAATTGTAGCCTGAACTCGAGCAATGAAATTTTCTGGGATATTACTTCCTACCAAAATCCTAGGGGTCAAAGCATGGGATCTTACAAACATGTTCTCTGTGCTTCATTCAGTTTGTTTATATATCTTTGACGTGGATTGTCTCACCTTACCTACAGTACCTCGGATTATCTTCTAACCTTACCAACATTACGTGGGTGATCTAACATCTCAACATAGGAGGGTGAAATCGTTATTAAGGTTGGAGTGGGCGAAAGAAGGATACAGGCAATGGAGATGAGATGCCTTTGCAAACTCCTTGGTGTCTCATACAGGGATCATATCACTAATGAGGAGTTGGGAAAAACAAAAACAAAATGCCATCCAACCATATGAAGAGCTCCAGCTGTCAGTTTTAAAAAATGCAAACCAAAGTGGTAGGGGCACGTCACACGAACATCTGGACTGGCCAAGACTGTCTTACAGGAAACAGAAAAGGAGGGAGACGAAGAGGCTGACAGAGGAAACGATGGGAAGACAACATCAGAGAGTGGACAGGCCTTGGGTAGAGCGATCTGCTACAGAGGGCGGAGGACCATGCGGAGTGGAGGAAGCTGGTTGCAAAATCTTCAGTGGTGCCTCAACGGTCCCTGGGACTACTAAGGGATAGGTGAAGGAAGGTGAAGGTGGTAGGCGATACAGTGCTTTGTATTGTATTGTATTGTATTGTATTGTATTATTTTCCTTTCTTTTCTATTCTAATGCACTGCATTGCATTGTATTGTATACCACTTTAAGTCGTGACAAATTTCTCTGCGTGAAATTCGGGCTGTTCTCCCCACATCGCCACAAGAGCAGCGCCACCCACTGGTTTTTTTTCTTTTCCCCGTGTGCTTGTGTCTTCCTATAATATTATATCAGAGAGGTGCTTTTCTACAGAGTTTTTGCCAGGGACAGCTCTCTTGTTACCGTGGTTCTTTTACATGTCGATTAAAAATCTCTCTCTCTCTCTGTCTGTTTGTCTGTCTCTCTGTCTCTGTCTCTCTCTGTCTCTCTGTCTCTCTGTCTCTGTCTCTGTCTCTGTCTCTCTGTCTCTCTGTCTCTCTGTCTCTCTGTCTCTCTCTCTCTCTCTCTCTCTCTCTCTCTCTCTCTCTCTCTCTCTCTCAGGTTTTGTGATGTTTAAAACGTAGATAAAAGACAGGAGGAGGAGGAAGAGAAGAGTATGTTTACACAGAGACACACATGGCTTTCCACCCAGCCCATCTGGCCTGCATTTGGTGGGGGGGGGGAGGAATGGGGGGGAAGGGGATGTTGGCAATCCACACAGCAGTAGCCCACTATTGCCTATAACAGGTGAACAGCTTAAAAGACCCGACACGCCATCCTACCTACCTCTTACAATCATTACCTGCCTAGCTGGACTTTTTAGGCAAGACGTGCGCACAGGTTAATAAACCTGTCTCGCTTTTCGGAAGAGTAGGCCATCGTGTGTGTTTGTGGGGAACGGATGACAAAGTTTTACACACAAAAAACTGCATACACATGGGGACTGAATGTTAAAAAAAAGTGCATGAGTGCTTATTCTGTTATTCTCGAAATAATAAGATATATAAAAACACATGCCAGTTTTTTCCAACAAGACTAAAAACAATATAATTATGATGATTATGCATTCAGCGTATTTTAAGAAAGTTTGTGTGCACAGTAAGAATTGTTTGTAAATTGACAGTTTGTTTTTTTTTCTTTTGGAGGTACGTATGTACGTACTTATGTGCACAACATTGAAAACTATTGCAAGGGGAAACAGGGCTGACAAGGCCATAGTGGCTGAAAGTGCAACACGGGTGATAAAACAAACCTAATCTGCAACTGATAAAAAACTCGTTAGCAACCTGCAACATCCCCTCCCTTCCATCTCCCTTCCATCATTCCCTCACCCGCCCATGAAATACCAGATACCAGGGCACCAGACAGACACCAGACGGTATCAATCCGCCCCTTGTCAAGAATCTAAATCCAACTATATTGACCTTGATCATGTGCTATTTATCAGTAGGATTTAGAAAGAAAAGAAAAAGAAAAGAAAAGAAATAAGGCAGTTTTGACAATTCATATACATTTCTTTCATACTATTTTCACACACTCACAAGTTTCCCTCACCAATGACAACATGTGTATTTCGGATAAATGCCCCCCATTCTCTCCCTTGACAATACAGTTTCTTCCCTTTAACCCCACAATCCAGTCAGGGTGGCTTCCCTTTAGAAGCACAGACCTACTAATGGGGGAAAAACTCAGTGCACTCCACTCCCCCCACTCTCTTTTTCTCCCAGGACAAAACAAATCATCCCATATTTTTCAGATGGTTTTCTCTCAGACTGGCTACTACTACTACAGTGGAGAAAGACAGCAGACAGTTAGTTCATTATTCTCACTGCCAACTTTCTGCATCACTGGAGGCCTTGGTGCAAACCTCTCTGCTTCACTCTCTTCCTTCTTTCTCCGGCCAACAACAGCTGAGAAGTGAGGAGGGGAAAAAGGATAAACGAAAATCCAGATATCATTTTTGATGTGTGTGTGTGTGTGTGTGTGTGTGTGTGTGTGTGTGTGTGTGTGTGTGTGTGTGTGTGTGTGTGTGTGTGTGTGTGTGGAGAGGGGGGGGGTAGAACTCTTTCCACGACATCAGTGGAGGTTGGGAGGGATGGTGGGTGTTTTTGTGTGTGCTGCTGTGCAGTGGGTTTGCTGAGGAAGTGCTCAGCGACATTCAAGTCCTCAGCGTCAGTCAGGGTAACAAGGGTTGCTGGGGGATGCAGAACTGAGATCAGGTTAACAAGAGTTGCTGGTGCATGCAGAACTCAGATCAGGTTAACAAGGGTTGCTGGTGCATGCAGAACTCAGATCAGGTTAACAAGGGTTGCTGGGGGATGCAGAACTCAGATCAGGTTAACAAGGGTTGCTGAGGGATGCAGATCTCAGATCCCCCCTGTGAATGAACTGGGGAGCTGTGGAGGGGAGGACAGATCCTTCCAGTCCCCCCCCCCCCCCCCCCCCCCCATCTGTCAGTAAAGTGTCTTCAGTGGCTGACGTGTCTCTGTAGTCTGCCACACAGCTCTGCTTTTAAGAGGTGCTGACAATTCTTTGCATGTTGTAAGGTTCCTCTGTTTAGGCTGTTGTTGTTTTGATCAGTTTCCTGAGAATAAGAGAAAATGAATGTTTTCCCTCTAGCTGTGCCTGTCTGTTTCTGCCTCAGCATCTTTATCATTGCCTTTTTAAAGACTGTTTCTGTTTGTCAATGAGTCTGTGAGTCTGTCTGTCTGCGTTTATGTCCCTGTCTGTCTGTCTGTGTCTCTTTCCCTCTGTGTGTGTGTGTGTGTGTGTGTGTCTGTGTGTGTGTGTGTGTGTGTTCTCTGTATATATATATATATATATATATATATATATATATATATATATATATATATATATATAATATAATATATATAAAGAGAGAGAGAGAGAGAGAGAGAGAGAGAGAGAGAGAGAGAGAGAGAGAGAGAGAGAGAGAGAGAGAGAGAGAGAGAACCTATCTGTCTATCTATCTTCCTACCTACGTATGCATAAAACATAAATACACACACACACACACACACACACACACACACACACACACACACACACACACACATATATATATATATATATATATATATATATATATATATATATATATATATATATATATATATATATATATATATATATATTCAAAGAGAGAAGAGATCCTCTCTGTCACTTTTTTGGCCAGCGTTTTAAGCTGCCAACTCATCCCCCTCTCCTACTCCACCTATGTCCCCAACCATTTTAACCACTATTGAAATGGAGCATTGTTTTTCAGGTAAACAATATACCACAATAGAAAGAGATACCCCCTTCCCCTCCCCAAGTTTTCTTAAAGGGACAACATGGGTATATAAAAGCATAAAAGCGCCCTGCAGCACATGTCTCTTGGTTTTCGAATTGAATGGGTCGAGGAAGTAACGCTGAAAAAAAGCCTACAGATTTATTGCACTGTGGAGGAACAGCTCATAATATTTCTCACACACTAAAATGGCAGATATTGCTTTTTTCACTCTATTATAATCTTTTACATGGAAAAACGTCACTTTTGGTGTTTATACAGAAACTGAGATTTGAACTGAAGAGAGGAATAGTGGACTGACATCACTGACAAGCAGTACTAGGCGCCGCCTCTCTTTCTTTGGCTTAGATAATCCACGCCTACTCTTGTCTCTCCTGGACTCCATCCATAAGTTCAGAAGTTATTCCTTTTTTTCGGTTCCTCAGCTAGAGCTCCAGGGTTCACCAATGGTGAGATTTTGCATATGCGACCTTTTGTCCACCATTAGGGAAACCCATCCATTTGTTTTCAAACTAATGATAGTTTTAAGATAAGACCTGGGAGGGGCAAAACTGATCAATTTTGTTAACAAACCCTTATTAGAAGTCTTACCAGACACTGAAAGAGCATCACTTGTCAAGCTTTAAAAAAAGAAGTCCATACATGACTCAGTTGTATGCACTGAAAAGTCACTTGTAACTTTTAGATTTGTTGGGGGAGAAAGGGAGGGCACTTGCGCTGAGATGTCGGCCATCTTTAAGTACGTGTTGTGCATAATTGAGGCGGTGTTTGTGCCGAGTTCACAGCCAGAGCCTTCTATTCATGGCCACAGGTGAGAAGTGTAAACCAGCTTTCGCCCCCATGTTTAGACAATTCCCCAGCCACACTTTACCGAGATTAGAACGTGTCTAGCTAGGCATTAAAAAGGAAGGGCAGGGTGAGAAAGGAAGCAGTTAGACCTGACAATGACTTGCTTACATATCTCTCTCTCTCACTTAGGGTGGTCACAACAGTTGTGTTCACACACCCCACTCACTCACTTGGGCTACACACCACCTATAATTTTTGTCACTTCAGTTTTCCTGTATCACTCTTGTATTCATACCACACATACTAAAGCATCCACAGAAATGAAAACCTCTTTTTTGTGGGAAAGAGTAGCCTCTGACACAGAACTCATGTGATCTGTGCACAATTTTGGTAAGTTTGGATTTTCCGTTTTATTTTTCAGCAAAGCATTGTAGGCTCATTCTCTCAGTCATTTGTGATCTGCTAGCTGCCTAACCACAATATGCATGTGTGGGGTCAAAGCTGTAGAAACACAAGGAGTGCTCATTTTATGATCATATCCAACTTTATGGTGACTGCATGGTATTGCTCTCTGTCCTAAATCCTCAAAACAAGTACAGGCATAGTACATTTTTTCATACTTAAAAAAACTGTGATAAACAGCAACAGTTCTTTTTTCTGACTAGCACTCTATAGAAGATACTACATGACTCAGAAAATAAAGATGGAGTGTAGCTTTTACTCACTTCCAGTCACTGTTCTCTCACCCCATTTGTCTCTACTGTTAGTCAGCTGATTGGGAATACTATTCCTTTATGATGGACAAAAAGGGTTGCATACACAAGTTCTCAACATTGGTGAACCCCAGAACTCTAGCCAAGGAATGGAAAAAGAAAGAGATTTCGGTTTCTCTGTTATAGCTTTGGAATGATGACAGCTACTGAAGAGAAAAAGAGGGCAGAGAGGAAGATTTGTTAGTACAATGGCTGATGATCTGTGTCACGTATTCAGCACAATGACAAAAGTTCTTTTTTTCCAACAACATCACCCCCTCCAAAAGCTCTCTGCTGCTATCAAGACACTTCTTTCCCCTCACCAAGGTGCTTATCTCCCTTTAAGCCTGTTCAACACAGGGGCTGATTACTTCCCATGGCAAGGATTATGGGGATCAAGTGTGTTAAGTGCATTTCACCTCTCTGACTCTGTATTATCACAGGAACAAATCATTGCATTCCACAGGCATTTTTTTGTGTGTAGCTGCACACAGACAGGAAAGCAGCTGAATAAGGAGTCTCCCTGTTCCAGTTGTGCATCACTGCAGTTGTGGGGGCAGACTTCTCACTGCTCTGTGGCTGGTCACGCTCTGTGCTTCTCTCCACTGACAGGAGGGGAGTCTGAAAAAAGAACTGCACAAAAAAGAAAAATCCTTTGGGAGAAACCCTACAGTCCCTGAACTGGGGGGGGGGAGGGGGGAGATGCCAGCCAGGTGCTGAGAAAGTCGTTAGTTACAAGACATCAACGTCAATCATTTTAACAAGGGGATGATGGAAAGCCATTGCCTGTGCTGGTTTCTCTATCTATCTATCTATCTATCTATCTATCTATCTTTCTATCTTTCTATCTTTCTATCTTTCTATCTATCTATCCGTCCGCCCGTCTATCTGTCCGTCCGTCCGTCCGTCCATCATCCATCTATCCATCCATCTATTTATCCACCCATTCATCTTTCTTTCTAATTATCTATTTATCTGTACTTCTATCTATCTGTACTTCTATCTATCTATCTAGCTAGCTAGCTAGCTATCTAGCTATCTATCTAGCTATCTGTCTGTCTGTCTGTCTGTCTGTCTATCTGTCCGTCCATCCCTCCGTCTGTCCATCCCTCTCCATCCATCCATCCATACGTGCATCCATCCATCTATCCATCCATCTATTTATCCACCCATTCATCTTTCTTTCCATGTAATTATCTATCTATCTATCTATCTATCTATCTATCTATCTATCTATCTATCTATCTATCTATCTATCTATCTATCTATCTATCTATCTATCTATCTATCAAGCGATGTTTCTGTCTACCTATCCATCTATCTATCTATCCATCTTTCTATTTAATTCTTTATCTATCTATCTATCTATCTATCTATCTATCTATCTATCTATCTATCTATCTATCTATCTATCTATCTATCTATATGTGTGTGAGTGTGTATATATATATGGCTATCTACTGCTAAAATGTCATCCTTTCTCTTTAAACAAATAGCTGTTACAGTAGACAGTCACTAAGGACGTTTTATCAAGGGAGAAAGGGAGAAAGCGTTTGTGCTCAGATGTCAGTGCTCTTACGTGGTGTGCATAGCTGACGAGCTATTTGCTGGCTATTCACACCCAGGGCTCTGCTATTCATTACAACAAGTGAGAAGTTTAAACCAACTTTCATCCTCCTGTTTCAATGCTTTCCAGTCCTTGTGTACTCCCCTTAGAATGTGTGCAAGGCATTAAAAAGAAGGGTAGGGTGGGCAGAGAGGGAAAGCGGCCTGAACAATTACTCTCACATCTGCTCCACACTCAGGTGGTCAGAAAACTTTGTCCACACCACAGGACCACCAGATACTGTTCTTGCAAACTTATCTCCTTTGACTGTACATTTCTCTCTTTTTTAGAGCTACATATTGTTGTTACAAAACTTACCTCCTTTGACTGTTACATTTCTCTCTTTTTTAGAGGTACATATTGTTGTTACAAAACTTACCTCCTTTGACTGTACATTTCTCTCTTTTTGTTTTTAGATTTACATATTTCCCCTTTGAAGCTATTCTAGCTTTTCTGTAATCATTTTGGACACAGAATAAAAAGATAAATAGACAGATTAGAAACATTTTAATACAATCTAACATGTACTTAGCACAATCAGAAAGGGTTTATTTGAAATCAACCAAAGATTTTGAGTTTTTTTGCCTTTAAACAGCTCCTCCTTCACTTTGGAACTATACTTATCTCCTTTTAGCATTTCCAACCCAGAGCTAATTGCCTCCCTTGACAAAAACTATGTAGATCAAGTGTGGAGAACACATTGCACCTCCGTCAATGTGGAGTCTCTGAGGCCACATCATTGTATTCCCTGATCAGTGTGTGTGTAGCTGCACACAGACAGGAAAGCAGCTGAATAAGGAGTCTCCCTGTTCCAGTTGTGCATCACTGCAGTTGTGGGGGCAGACTTCTCACTGCTCTGTGGCTGGTCACGCTCTGTGCTTCTCTCCACTGACAGGAGGGGAGTCTGAAAAAAGAACTGCACAAAAAAGGAAAACCCTGTGGGGAAACCCTACAGTCCCTGAACTGAAGGGAGGGGGGGGGGGAGGAGGAGATGCCAGCCAAGTGCTGAGAAAGTCGTTAGTTACAAGACATCAACGTCAATCATTTTAACAAGGCCTTGATGGAAAGCCACTGCCTGTGCTGGTTTCTCTATCTGCCTATCTGTCAGTCTGTCTATCCATCTTCCTTTCTATCTGTTTATCTATCTACCCATCTACCCACTCTCTCTCTCTCTCTCTCTCCTCTCTCTCCTCTCCTCTCCTCTCTCTCTCTCTCTCTCTCTCTCTCTCTCTCTCTCTCTCTCTCTCTCTCTCTCTCTCTCTCTCTCTTCTATCTACCTACCTACCTACCTATCTATCTTTCTTTCTGTCTGTCTGTCTGTCTATCTGTTTGTCTGTCTGTCTGTCTGTCTGTCTGTCTGTCTGCATATCCATGTGTCTGTCTGTCTTTCTGTCTAAGTGTGTGTCTATCAGTCTAGCTTTCTTTCTGTTTTTTGTTTGTTTGCTTATTTGTTAATTTAGTTGTGGTCTTTTCATTTATTCATTTATTCATTCATTCATTTGTTCATTCATTCTGTCTGTCTGTCTGTCTTTCTTTCTTTTTTTCTTTTGTCTTTTGAATGTAACCAAGATTAAGGACACAAAAAATCATGGCTTGCTTATTGCAAAAAAAGATTTTTAAAAATATCACCAAACAAGTTGTTGCCAGCAAACAATAAAGCATTTCACTCTGGCCAGCAACATGTAAACTCTTTGGGCGAGGAAGAAAGCAAAGTAATACATAGTTTGCAAGAACAGAAAAGATAATGAACAGGCAGCAATACAAACATTATTCAACAGAAATGTCTAGTCTTTCTGGTCTGGGCCACAGGGAGCAATCCAAAGAACATCATGTCAGACATTGTAAAACAAACTTGACCAGATGTTCTTCATCTGACACTTTCCCTGTCTTTTTTCTGTCCATTTTCTCCCAGAGTGTGTCTATCTCAGTTCTCTTTCAGTCAGTTACTTTACTAACTGTGAGCATTGTCCATAACACTCTGACTTACCACTGAACTCTTCAGACTTTTACACAATTCACATAGCATCACACTCCCAAACACCTTTAAGTGGTACAGAAATTGTGTAATCATAAAAATAAAACCAGAATGCTTTTCTTTCTTTTATTTCACACATACACTTTTTTTTTAAACTCCCTTTAAAGATTTATCTTACAGGTATATGAATATAAAGACTGTCTAGAAGCAAGTCGTGTTTTGCAAGCAGTTTACTTGCTAAAAAGTTGAATTACTATACTGATTTTTTTTAAAGAAGTAAACAGTTTCAAAGACTTTTCATTTTCAGTTTCAACTACAGGTCCATGATTAGCAGTTCTGAATTAGAAAGTTGAAAAGGATTCAGTATATCTAAAAATAATGTGACCTTCATTTCTTCCTGCCTGACACAACAGAATATTCATGCAACAGAAGAGATACTTTTTCACATAAAGATAGCCTACAGGTGTTCATGAACACAACAGGAAAAGAGCGCAGTGCTGCTGTGAAGTTCTTATCTCCCTTGATGGTGCAAATTGTCCCTTCAGGTCTGTAACACAGCTCTGCCTGCTTTCCTTTACACAAAAGTTCTTCCCTGAATCTCCAAACTCTTTGGGGTTACTCATCACATTCCTACATCACCCTGATAGCTAGGTTTCATTTAAAATGGGTGCAGTGGTAAAAGCAGGCAGTTCCTTGCTCTCACTGTCAGGTTTCTGCATCGTTGGAGATGTTGGTGCAAACTTCTCTCCCAGTCTGGGAACTAACTGCCATGGTCTTCCACTCTTCTGTAAAGGCTGGGGTGTTTGCAAAGGAAATGAACGGGAAACTGGAGTCCCTGGGAAAGCCTTGCTTCTTCCTTTCCCCTCCATGCCTGGAAAGGGAGGCAGCTGTATTCTGTTCCTGTACTGAAGAGGAGTGCTGAGAATGTCATCAGTCACAGGGCATCAGTGTCCATCATTATAACAAGGTGTTGATAGGGTGCAATAGTTGACAAGTGCACTGGGTGACTCTTGGGGGATCCTCTTTGGATCCCGTCCATCAGCAGTCAAACTAGTTGTTTATATGTAAAAATTTACACCTAAAAACTCCTTATCTAAGGTGTTGTGAAGTTGTTTATGTGTCTTTTTTTTTTTTAAACAATGGCAATCAATCAAACAAATGAAAAGAATTATACATCTTTTATAACTTTTTTGCTGGGTTGTAACAAATGAGACCTGAAGATTGCTCTGATCAAATACAAGCTTTGTGAATCAGTCATAAATAGCTGTCCACCCATGGCATGACAATACTACTAAGAATAACCAGCCAATCACAGCACTCCACATGGAGCACTATCTTCATGCCCTCCCTCAGCCTCAATGACCCCAGAATAGAGGTCAGCCAGTGCAGCGTGCAGCACGTGACCACACGTCGTCATCAGCTGTGGTTGATGACCCCAGTCATGGCCAGTCTGTGTCAACACCCCCCTCCCCCTCTCCCCACACCTCCTACCTTCAGTGGGTACAGCCCCTCTCATCACTGGTGTAGTGGAGGGGGAGGGGGAGGAAGGAGAACAACAGCAGTGGTCAGATCTTCTCACAGACAGGGATTGAAGGCTTTGTTCCTGAACGTGACAGGAGAGAAAAGAAGAGAGAGAGAGAGAGAGAGAGAGAGAGAGAGAGAGAGAGATAGAGAGATAGAGAGAGAGAGAGAGAGTTTCTTCTCCAAGCCTGTTGTGGGAGGTCCTGTACTATTGACGTGGATTACAGAGTGCAAGCTTGAAAAGAGAGGGACTGTGAGAGTTTCTGCTTGTTGGTGTACCAGTCACTTTCTATTTCTCGCCTTTCTAAGGAAGTTTTTCAGCAGAAACAAACCCATGCATCATCCACAATGTTCACTAAACTGAAAAAACAACAACTGAAGAGCTGGTATAGAATAGTGCAGAGAGAGGCTGAGGTGCAGATGTCTTGGTCATTATTTAACAGTGTGTGTTTCCTAATATATAATCATGATCATAGCACTGCAGTTTAGTACAAAGGAAAACAACTGAAGATATCTGAGATTACCAAAGTGCTTATTGTGCAGACATATACGGTATATCACACACAAATCTTGCCATGGAGAAAACAGAATTCTACTGACAAAGTCTTTTTTTAATCCCTTAACAGTTTTTAAGTGTTTATATTCTTATTTGGCAAACTCATGCAATATCTAAATCATTCTATTACTCATTCTACCTCTGTGATGAAATCAATTAGATAAATTTAGAAATATGCAAAATTAATAGCCATATCATTCTCCTAGTTTGCATAATGTTATAAAAACATCATGTTTGCTTGAGCATAGTTGACGTAGGTTTTGATTGTGAATGTGTGCAAAACCAGAGGGTTTTTACTATCTTCTGGTAGTTTTATCCAATTTTAAGCATATTGTCTTAATCATCTCATTAAGAAGCCTTTAACAGACCCAAACACATTACCCTAGAAATACAGGGGTCTTGTCATTATAAATATCATTCCCACCTTCTGAAAATTGTGTGCTAGGAATTACCTCTCTGTGTGTTTACCTGTTCCTTTTTTCCCATCATCTCCCGATGTCTATTTTCTACCTTTTTAGTTTGTTCTCCTGCTTCTTTTCCCAAGAAAGACTGAAACAATAGCAATTCTCACCCATGCCAAAGTCAGATGTGATGAGCCTGACTTGTCAGGTGCTTAACAGCAGCACAACACATTTTCCCTCATATGACAGACAGCACTGGTTGCTGTATGAGTATTTAAATAAAGAAGAAGAAGAAGAAGAAGAAGAAGAAGAAGAAGAAGAAAAAGAAGAAGAAGAAGAAGAAGAAGAAAAGAAGAAGAAGAAGAAGAAGATCCAAACTAAAAAAAAAATGGAGACCTGTCTCAAAACCTTTTTGTCAACAATTTTGAAAAGGGTTGTATCCCCAACAAAATGACGTCATCGAACCTCACCTCATATTATGAGCAAGATTTGTGAGGTGATAAAAGAGAGCCCCAAGCAGAGGTAGCTTACCCTGCACAGAAACACTCGGCAAAATGCAGCAGGACAAACGGCAAAGCAAATACCCGAACCAGCCACCCAGAGCCTGAGTCAGGGAGTGCAGTCACGTGCCAAATACCCGCCAAGCAAACAGCACATCCATACCCCTTCATTCTTTCCTCCACCCCTCGTCTCCATTCCTCCAACTATCACTCCCCTCCCTCCCAGTCAATTGCTTTCCCATTTGGAATGAGATATCAGTAACCCTTCCACCCCCCATCCTTTGGCAAGTCTGCATTCTAGAGCTACACGTGCAACACCAAAATGTCTGAACACCCCAGAGGGTTTTGTTTGGAAATTATGCTTCTGAAGACAAACTGTTGGCATGTTGCATTCCTTTTCAAACAGATAATATTTTTGAAACAACAGAAACTGAGGAGTTGTTGTCCCACAAAGGAGGCGGAGGGGGGGGGCATGGTGCTCAAGTCTGTCATGGTGTCATAGGGTGTGCATATTTGCCAGCTGGTTTTTGGCAATCCACACTGAAGGCCCTGGTGTTCATTTCAACAGGTGAGAAGTTTAAAACAACTTTCATCCTCCTGTTTAAATGGATTCCAGAGTTACTGCACTGATGTGAGAGCATGTGCGAGCAATTGCAAAAAGAGAAGAAAAAAAAGGTGATGAAATTAGAGAGATGGGTCTGTGAGTGACATACTTTTCTTGTTTTCACCACGGTCACAAAGGTTTGTTTAGGTGACCACAGCCTTGCTGATGTTCATGTTATCTCCCTTTACAGGTGTCTTTTGTTTATTTGCCCATTTCCAATCAGGAGTGGGGTGATGGTGGTTTTGGGGTTAGAGTTTTGAACTGGTGCTCTGAAATAAAATCAAATGGTGGGTTTGATCTTTGCTAGGGTGTCTGTCTCTTCTAGAGCATTTTTATGCCTTCAAATTCTGACTTTTCCAAGCTGTAAATGGGTACTTAACCTTTTTAGGGGACAGGGAAGGTAAAGCAGCAAAGGAGAGGAGATGGGCACAGCCCTCGATATGCTGGCCCTTGGAGAAGCCGAGGTCTCTGACATCTTGCTCCCCAATGACTGCATAGCTTGTGGGAACACCTTTACCTGTAACAGAGAGGTCGATTGGTCATTTTAAAGGTATCATGGCTGTATTGGTTGTATCTTAATGATGGTTTGACCATGTAGACAGCAAGCAGTAAGCAGCCGTGATTTCATTCAGCTCATGTGACACCCATCGGCATCAAGGGAAGATAATTTGGGAATTATGTCCCAAATGTTATGCATCACTTTAGGATGTCATATCAGCGCCTAATTGTGTGTGTATTTCAGCTCTTAACCTCTCTGCAGTTGCCGTGGTAATTCTAAGAATTGAGTGTTAGCAAGTTGTATAAAAGTTCTGTTGCTGTCGTTTGGAAGTTGTGCTGTTGTAGTTATGTGCTGTTTTGTTTTCCTATAAAAGACCCGGTGAATAGTCACAAAAAAGGGATTTTTCATTGCTTTAGGGTGTGTGTGTCCGTGCGCACGTGTATGTGTGCGCGGGTCGCTGCGTGTGTGCGCGCGTGTGTGTATATGTGTGTGTGAGAGTGTATTTTTCTAACTTTTGAGGATAATGAATAAGCACTCATGTACTTTTTTTTTTTTACAACCAGTCATCGTGTGTATATTTTGTAACTTTTGTCATCAGTTCACAAATGGCACACAATGGCCTACTCTTCTGAAAGGTGGAAGAGGTTTTGCCATGCGTGTGCGAAAGATCTTTTCAATTCGTTTGCTTCACATGAGACCTTGGTTTATAGTCTCGTCCATAGATGCATGCGTGTGTGTGTGTGTGTGTGTGTGTGTGTGTGTGTGTGTGTGTGTGTGTGTGTGTGTGTGTGTGTGTGTTATGTGCGTGCACGCGCACTGTGTATGCATGTGTGCATGCGTGTGTGCATGCGTGCGTTCGTGCGTGCGTATAATGTGTGTGAGTGCGTGCGTGCATGCATGCGTGCATACATGCGTGCATACGTGAGTGTGTACGTGTGTGTGCGTGTGTTGCTGGTTTCTATCTTGGTTGTGACACAGGCATCAGCCCACACTGTAAGCATTTTGGAGAAGCCACTTACCAGTAATCCACTCCCAGCAAGGGCTATTCCTTTCAACAGGTGAAGAGCTGAAAAGAATCTCTCTCTCTCTCTCTCTCTCTCTCTCTCTCTCTCTCTCTCTCTCTCTCTCTCTCTCTCTCTCTCTCTCTCTCTCTCTCTCTCTCTCTCTCTCTCTCTCTCTCCTCTCTCTCTCTCTCTTAGGTCGATGTACAGTAAAAATCTGAAGTCTGATGTCTGAAGTTTCTCTCTCTGTGTGTTCTTTCTCTACTCCCTCTCTGTCTGTCTGTCTGTCTGTCCTTCTGTCTATCTGTCTGTCTGTTTGACTCTCTCTCTCTCTCTCTCTCTCTCTCTCTCTCTCTCTCTCTCTGTTTTTTATCATGATGTTATCCCTGAAAAGGGCAGGGACTGGATGTAAAAAAGCACACGAGTGCTTATCTATTATCCTTGAATAAAAGAATTTGCCTTGCCTTGCCTTGTCTCTCTGTCCACCACCCCCTATTCCACCATTTCAAGTGTTACCAGCCTTGCTGCCATAATCGCAGTCTGGGTGCAAGGTTTTGTTTGGGGTCTGTTGGTGAAAAAGGACAGAAAGGTGAAAAAGAGGACAAATAAGTCTGAACTATTCTCTTTACATCAGACTTCCATCCGGCATGGCACCGTCACACACACACACACACACACACACACACACACACACACACACACACACACACACACACACACACACACACACACACACCACACACACACACACACACTCAGTGTCCTCACATAACACACACAAAAAAGACTTAAATGTAAGCTGTGTGAGACTGCTCTTCTTTCCCTTGGCAGCATACATATTTCTCTCCCTTTAGACTCTTCAAGCCGGTACTGATTACTTCCCATGACACGGGTTGTGTGGCAGAAGGTGTGTGAAATGCATTTCCACCTCCGTCAGTGTGGATGGAATCTCTGAGGACATATCATTGTATTCCCTGATCGTTTTGTCTCCAGCTGAATATAGAAAGGAAAGCAGCTGAATAATCATCCTCCCTGTTCCCAGTTCTGCATCGCTGGAGTTGTTGGTGCAAACTTCTTACCAGGTTTGACACGTTCTGTGCCTTTTCTCCTCTGAAAGGGCTGAGACATCTGAAATGGAAATAACGTGAATTTTTTAAGTGGATCCTTTTGGGGAACATTCATTATAATCCTTTAAAAAATAAACCTGAAAGGGGGGGTAGAGTGATGTGTATGTGTTTGTGAGTGTGTGCATGTGTGTGTGCATATGTGTGTGTGTGTGTGTGTGTGTTGTGTGTGTGTGTGTGTGTGTGTGTGTGTGTGTGTGTGTGTGTGTGTGTGTGTGTGTGTCTTTTCCTGGTCTGGGGTGGAGTGGAAGCTGGAGAAGTCATCATGAAAAGGGTGTCAATCACGTCAATCATTTTGACAAGGTGTGATGATGGAGAGTTGAGTTGTATCTAATGTACTCTTGGATAGTTTCTAGGAAGTGTACAGTGTGCTAACTGTCCTTCTCTTCTTCTCTTCTTTCTTCTTCTTCTTCTTCTTCTTCTTCTTCTTCTTCTTCTTCTTCTTCTTCTTCTTCTTCTTCTTCTTCTTCTCTTCTTCTTCTTTCTTCTTCTTTCTTCTTTTCTTCTTCTTCTTCTTCTTCTTCTTCTTTCTTCTTCTTCTTCTTCTTCTTCTTCTTCTTCTTCTTCTTCTTCTTTCTTTCTTCTTCTTCTTTCTTCTTTCTTCTTCTTCTTCTTCTTCTTCTTCTTCTTCTTCTTCTTCTTTCCTTCTTCTTCTTCTTTTTGTTTCTTTTCTTCTTCTTCTTCTTCTTCTTCTTCTTCTTCTTCTTCTTCTTCTTCTTCTTCACCAAACGCTTAGACAGCAACTATTCTTTTCTGTCATAATGAACAAAAGTTCGTTAAGTCATGCCCACACACCCAACTTTGGCGTGGGGAAGAGTTATCTTTATGTCTTTCTGGACAAAAAGTCAGGAGAATGGACCAAGAAGATAGAGAAGAGACAAAAAGGATGTGGCAAGAAGAAAAGGAACAAGGCAAAAACAGAGAGAGGGATAGAAAAGAGGGAATTGCTAACACATAATTTCCAAAACGTAGGGATGCTGTTTATACTGACAGGACCCCTGGCATCCCGGCAAACTTGGCAAACTCAACCCTCCGTCATCACCTTGTTAAAATGATTGACGTTGATTGATGCCTTGTCACTGATGACTTTCTCAGCACTCTGCTCCACACCAGACCAGGAAAAGAATATCACCTCGCCTCCGCTTCTTGCAACCCCCCCTCCCCCCTCCCCCTTCAGTTCTGAGAGGGAAGTTTCTTCCAAAACGTTTCATTTTTTCCCCGGCCCCTTAATTTGTCTTCAGATTTCTCAACCCCCTTCAGAGAAGGAAAGCACAAAGCGTGTTAAATCAGTAAGAATTTTTGCACGAACAACTCCAGCGATGCAGAACTGGGAACAGGGAGGATGATTATTCAGCTGCTTTCCTTTCTATATTCAGCTGGAGACAAAACGATCAGGGAATACAATGATCTGTCCTCAGAGATTCTACCCAGACTGAGGGAGGTGGAAATGCATTTCCCACACCCTCAGCCACACAACCCGTGTCATGGGAAGTAATCAGTGCTAGCTTGAAGACACTAAAGGGAGAGAAGTATGCACGCTGCCAAGGGAAAGAAGAGCAGTCTCTCACAGCTCACACTTGTCTTTTTGATGTTGTGTTAAAAAAAAACTTAAACAACAACAACAATTGTGCCGGTGCATGCCGAACGTGAATCAGATGTGGAAGAATTTGTTCAGACTAATTTGTCGCTTTCTCTGCTTTTCTGTTCTTTTCACAAACTTGCACTCCTTGTAGTGTTATTACAGCCTGGCTGGAAACGCTTCAAAAAAGGAGGTAGAGAGTTCAGAATAAAGAGTTTGTTCTGGCTGTTCTACCCCTGCTGAAATGGATGAATAGCAGTGGCTGGGGGTGGGTTACCTGTAAGTAACTTTGATAGTCAAAGAAACATCCCACAGGGAAAATGCTAGGCTATGGATCTAAGGGTAGGCTGCTTCAGAAATAAAGGCTGACAAGACTAGTAAAGAGACAAACACGTTTAGGACTGACGTTTGTAGAGAAACAGGAGAAATGCCACTATTTCTACACTATGCATAAGTGAATGAGTGCAGCACAGAGAGAGAGAAAGAGTTCTTTTATGTGTGTTGAATATGTGTAACACAGAATTTGTTATTTTCTCATGCAACAGACTAGCACCCAGACCACCACTTATGGTGTAATGGATGGGGACAAGTTTTAGTCCCAAAGGAAGACTGAACTACCACACATTTCGAACCGGATTTTGCGCTTCCTTGGCAGGTGTGTTACCTCTAGACCACCTTGTCATCATTCTATCACCTTGTCCTCTCAAATAGCTTTCACATACCCTGCACTCTGATGTCAGTGCAGTGAAGCTGGAATCCATTTAACCTGGAGGATGAAAGTTGTTTTAAACTTCTCACCTGTTGAAATGAACACCAGGGCCTTCAGTGTGGATTGCCAAAATAAAAACAGCTGGCAAACGTGCATACCACCAAACAGGGCTTAGGCACATGTGCCCCCTCCTACTTTGTGGGACAACAACTCCTCAGTTTCTGTTGTTTCAAAAATATTATCTGTTTGAAAAGGAATGCAACATGCCAACAGTTTGTCTTCAGAAGCATAATTTCCAAACAACAAAATGTTCTGAGGTGTTCAGGCATTTTGATGTTGCAGGTGCAGCTCTAGAATACAGACTTGCCAAAGGATGGGGGGTGGAAGGGTTACTGATATCTCATTCCAAATGGGAAAGCAATTGACTGGGAGGGAGGGACGTGATAGTTGGAGGAATGGGGACGAGGGGTGGAGGAAAGGATGAAGGGGTATGGATGTGCTGTTTGTGTGGCGGGTATTTGGCACGTGACTGCACTCCCTGACTCAGGCTCTGGGTGGCTGGTTTGGGTATTTGCTTTGCCGTTTGTCCTGCTGCATTTTGCCCAGTGTTTCTGTGCAGGGTAAGCTACCTCTGCTTGGGGCTCTCTTTTATCACCTTACAAATCTTGCTTATGTGTGGTGGGGTCAGATGACATAATTTTGTAGGAGATACAACCCTTTTCAGAATTGTTGACAAAAAAGTTAGTGTTGAGACAGGTCTCCAGTGTTTTGGGATGTTTGAGTGTCCTCTTGTTGTTGTTGTTGTTGTTGTTGTTGTTGTTCTTCTTCTTCTTCTTCTTCTTCTTCTTCTTCTTCTTCTTCTTCTTCTTCTTCTTCTCCTTCATCATGGAAAGCTCAGACAGCAACCACCATTCTCTGGCATATGAGCAAAAGTGCAGTGTACTGCTATTCAGCATCTGACAAGTCAGGCCCAGCATATCCAACTTTACCCTGTATAGTAAGCACTTTTATACTCTTCAAATGTCTTCAATTTTTATGCTCCATACTTAACTGCAGTGTTATGATCATACATTAGCAAACTTGTCATCTTCACTTATCCCATAGTCCCTTGGACTGTGGGGGCACAAATGAAGATTTTGCAACCAACTTCTTCCCCTCCCTATCATCCTCTGCTTTTCATAGCAAATTATTCTACCCCAGGCCAGTCCACTCTCTAATTTTGTCTTCCCATCATTTTTCCTGCCTGCCCCTTTGTCCTTCTACTGTTCCCTGTAGAACATGAGCAAGCACACAGTTAAATAATTACCAAGACATCTGCACCCCAACCTTTCTTTGTGCTATTCTATACAAGCTCTTCAGTTGTTTTTCAGGTTAGGGAACATTGTGGATGATGCATGGGTTTTTTTCTGCTGAAGAACTCCCTTTTGAAAGGCGAGAAATAGAAAGTGACTGGTACACCCACAAGCAGAAACTCTCACAGTCCCCCTCTTTTTAAGCTTGCCCTCTGTAATCCACGTCAATAGTACAGGACCTCCCACAACAGGCTTGGAGAAGAAACTCCTCTCTCTCTCTCTCTCTCTCTCTCTCTCTCTCTCTCTCCTCTCTTCTCTCTCTCTCTCTCTCTTTTTCTCTCCTGTCACGTTCAGGAACAAAGCCTTCAATCCCTGTCTGTGAGAAGATCTGACCACTGCTGTTGTTCTCCTTCCTCCCCCTCCCCCTCCACTACACCAGTGATGAGAGGGGCTGTACCCACTGAAGGTAGGAGGTGTGGGGAGAGGGGAGGGGGGTGTTGACACAGACTGGCCATGACTGGGGTCATCAACCACAGCTGATGACGACGTGTGGGCACGTGCTGCACGCCTGCACTGGCTGACCTGTGTCCTGGGGTCATTGAGGTTGAGGGAGGGCATGAAGACGGTGCTCCATGTGGAGTGCTGTGATTGGCTGGTTATTCTTAGTAGTATTAAGTCATGCCATGGGTCGGCATGCTATTTATGACTGATTTACAAAGCATATATTTCATCAGAACAATCTTCATGTCTCATTTTAATAGCAAGAGAAAAGTTAAAGATGTCTCATGTTGTTTGGTTGGTTGATTGATTGATTGATTGACATTTTTTAAAAGACATGTTAAGTCTTCGCAACACCTTAGATTAGAGTTCTTAGGTGTTAATTCTTACATATCAACAACTAGTTTGACTGCTAATGGATGGGATTCAAAGAGGATTCCCCTAGAGTCACTCAGTGCACTTGTCAACTATTGCACCCTATCAACACCTTGTTATAGTGATGGACACTGACGCCCTGTGACTGATGACTTTCTCAGCACTCCAGGAACTGAATACAGTTGCCTCCCTTTCCAGACATGGAGAGGAAAGGAAGAAGCAAGGCTTTCCCCAGGGACTCCAGTTTCCCGTTCATTTCCTTTGCAAACACCCCAGCCTTTACAGAAGAGTGGAAGACCATGGCAGTCAGTTCCCAGACTGGGTGAGAAGTTTGCACCAACATCTCCAGCGATGCAGAAACTTGACAGTGAGAGCCAGGAACTGCCTGCTTTTACCACTGCAGCACCCGTTTAAAGGGAAACCTAGCTATCACTGTGATGTAGGAATGTGATGAGTAGCCCCAAAGAGTTTGGAGATGCAGGAAAGAACTTTGTGTAAAGGAAAGCAGGCAGAGCTATACTACAGACCTGAAGGGACAATTTGCACCATCAAGGGAGATAAGAACTTCACGTGTGGGAAGTAAAAGTGGAAAAAGAATTTTAATTTTCAAAATTAAGTCTAACAATCTTTGTATCACTTACAAGTGTTTGGGGGTGTGATGTTACATGAATTCTTTGAAACTATGAAGAGTTCAGTGGTAAATTAGAGTGTTATGGGCAATGCCTCACAAACAGGAAAGTAACTGACTGAAAGAGAACTGAGATAGACAGACAGTGGGAGAAAATGGACAGAGAAAAGACGAGGAAAGTGTAGATGAAGAACACGTGTTCAAGTCTGTTTTACAATGGCTGACATGATGTTCTTTGGATTGCTCCCTGTGGCCCAGACCAGCTAGAAAGACTAGATATTTCTGTTGAACAATGTTTGTATTGCTGCCTGTTCATTATCTTGTTTTTTCTTGAAAACTATATATTACTTTGCATACTTTTTTTCCCCCTGGAGTTAACAACATCAGTGCTGACTTCACTCTCCCCAAAAGTTTTTCGGATGAGACTGTAAACCGAGGCCCGTGTGCCAACGCACGCACAACATCTTGTGCACATGTTAAATCCTATTCCGCTTTTTCAAAGAGTAGGCCATTATGTGCCAATGGGAACAGATGACAATATCTACAAAACTGCATACACACGGGGACTGGATGAAAAAAGCACACTAGTGCTTATTCCATTATCCTTGGTATGAAAGAATAAATAATTAAAAAAATAATAATAATAAATCTTCCTCACCCAAAGAGTTGGCATGTTGCTGGCCAGAGTGAAATGCTTTATTTTTGCTGGCAACAACTTGTTTGGTGGGGTTTTTTTTAATTTTCTGCAATGAGCAAGCCTTGATTTTTTTTGTGTCCTTAATCTTGGCTACATGCAAAGAAAGAGAGAAAGAAAGAAAGACAGAAAGACAGAATGAATGAATGAATGAATGAATGAATGAATGAATGAATGAATGAATGAATGAATGAAAAGAGCACAAATAAATGAACAAAGAAGCAAACAAAGAAAAAACAGAAAGAAAGCTAGACTGATAGACATTTAGACATTTAGACAGACAGACAGACAGACAGACAGGTGGATGGATAGACAGACAGACAGACAGATATGCAGATAGATAGATAGATAGATAGATAGATAGATAGACAGACAGACAGACAGACAGACAGACAGATAGATAGATAGATAGATAGATAGATAGATAGATAGATAGATAGATAGATAGATAGATAGATAGATAGATAGATAGATAAATAGATAGATAGATAGATAGATAGATAGATAGAAAGGCAGATAGATAGACAGACTAGCAGATGGATAGACATATAGACAAACAGACTAACAGATAGACAGGCAGATAGAGAAACCAGCACAGGCAATGGCTTTCCATCATCCCCTTGTTAAAATGATTGACGTTGATGTCTTGTAACTAACGACTTTCTCAGCACTTGGCTGATATCTCCCCCTCCTCCCCCCCCCCCTCCCTCCAGTTCAGGGACTGTAGGGTTTCCCCCACAGGGTTTTCCTTTTTTGTGCAGTTCCTTTTTCAGACTCCCCTCCTGTCAGTGGAGAGAAGCACAGAGCGTGACCAGCCACAGAGCAGTGAGAAGTCTGCACCCACAACTGCAGTGATGCACAACTGGAACAGGGAGACTCCTTATTCAGCTGCTTTCCTGTCTGTGTGCAGCTACACACACACTGATCAGGGAATACAATGATGTGGCCTCAGAGACTCCACACTGATGGAGGTGCAATGTGCTCTCCACACTTGATCCACATAGTTTTTGTCATGGAGGCAATCAGCTCTGAGTTGGAGTTGCTAGAGGGAGATAAGCCCGTCTGCAAAAGAAAAGAAAAACTGTCTAAAAACAAAAACGCAGAATTTTGTTGATTTTAAAACAAACACTTTCTAATCTTACTGAATGTATGTTGGATTGTGTGAAATTGTTCTGACCAGTTAGTTTCTTTACCCTTCTGTTCTGTAATTGGATTGGACCCAGTCCAAAGTGATTACAGAGAAGCTGGAATTGCTTCAAGAAGGAAATAATCAACTCTAAAAAAAATGTAGTCAAGGGAGATAAGTTTTGTAACGACAGTATCTGGTGGTCCTGTGGTGTGGACAAAGTTTTCTGACCACCCTGAAAGTGGAGCAGATGTGAGAGTAATTGTTCAGGCCGCTTTCCTTCTCTGCCCACCCTACCCTTCTTTTTAATGCCTTGCACACGTTCTAAGGGGAGTACACAAGGACTGGAAAGCATTGAAACAGGGGATGAAAGTTGGTTTAAACTTCTCACTTGTTGTAATGAATAGCAGAGCCCTGGGTGTGAATAGCCAGCAAATAGCTCTCAGCTATGCACACCACGTCAGAGTACTGACATCTGAGCACAAATGCTTTCTCCCTTTCTCCCTTGATAAAACGTCCTTAGTGACTGTCTACTGTAACAGCTATTTGTCTGACCAAGATGGAATTACAATGTTAATTGTTTGTTTTCAAAAAATAAATGTGTGGGTAGGATAGCTTTATTGTTAGAGTATTGCACTTATCCAGGTTACGATCTGGGGAGATTTTGCCCTTGTCTTAACATCAGTACTGACTCCACTCCCGAAATGTATCAGGCTATAAACCCAGGCCCTATGTACAAATGCACCAGAACATCTTGCATATACATTAAAAAGCCAGTGGGCGTTTTCAAAGAGAAGGTCATTTTGTACTGGTAGAAATAGATGACATGATTTTAAATAACTACATTCACAGGGTGTCGTGTTTAGACCTCATCCCGAAGTTGGCGTGTAGCTACCTCGATGATGGGTCAAAAAAAGGTCTCATACGCAAAATCTTAGGATTGGTAAAGCTTGGAGCTCTAGCCCATGAATAAAAGAAAAACCAAAACAAGCATAACTGGTGTAGTAAGTACAGCACTAGTGTCCTCAGTAATCTGGTGTTGTTTGGAGCATGTGTTAATCACAGACTGAAAGCTGGTGTCAAAGTGCTACCATGTTGTTTTGAGCATGTGTTAATCACAGACTGAAAGCTGATGTCAAACTGCTACCATGTGACCGACACCCCAGATGGGAAAGCAGTTGACTGGGAAAGAGGTGATGAAAGGAAAGAAGAGGGGGGGGGAGAGAAAGGGGATGGGGAATAAGTCAAGGGATGGATGAGGGGTGCTGTGAAGGCAGCAAGGCTGTCTGTTCCTCTTCGCTTTTTCACA
>CM060335.1:51333435-51340935 GCA_030674155.1 Stramonita haemastoma
GCGTTTTCTGTCCCAGTTTTTGCTTTTCGTAGAGACATGCTGGTCATATAACGAGCTGGGAACGAGGTAAAACCAAGGGGTGGTCCGTTGTAATCTGGCTTATCAACTCGGCGACGTTTTAGACCTGGCCAGTTACAGTTTAGACCGTTCCCTTTTTATTAAACTATCTTTTTTTTCGTTCCTCGGCTAGAGCTCTAAGGTTCACTAATGGTGAGATTAAGTTAAGTCAAAACACGTTAACCGTCTTATCTCGTTTGTATGAAGTGCAATTCCAATACCTACTGAATAACAATGATAATAATAAAATGGAGGCTTAAATAGCGCGAATTCCAAAAAAACATGGGCTCACCGCGCTGTACAATCAATTCAATTTAAATAGGTTACATATGAACGTGAAAAATTTGACTAGCACAAAAAATAAGGAAAAAATGCATGCACATACAATACACAACGTATTACATGGCCAGAGAATAAAAGTAAAATAAGAGCAATATCAAGCAGTGCAGTACAACACACACACACACACACACACACACACACACACACACACGGAAAAAAACCCACACGCATACACAAAACACACAGCACAGAATAACAAGGAAAACGGCACATTCACGAATTTACAGGCACATTGACAGAGTCACCCACCAAAGAACAAATGACAATTTCACAGCACCAAGTAGATTACAAGTAGACATAGGGCATTATTCTCTATATAAAAGAATGAATAAATAAATAAGGCAGCAGCTATCAAAGAAGTCAGTCAACCCACACTGGCAGTGGATCGTTAATGTCCAATCTTTATACAATCTAATCTTTCTTTCTTTTACTATTTCTCTCAAATACACTTTCCTCCCAGGGCCTTTCTCCGATTCCTGGTAATCTGAATAGTATCAGCAATACTGTGGGGTTTTGTTCATTCTATCTGCTGTCTACATTGGCTCCAGATTTGTTATAGATCTAGTATTCATAAGTCAGTGGCAAACTTAAGAACACACACACACACACACACACACACACACACACACACACACACACACACACACACACACACACACACACAAACTTCGTGCACCAGTACATTCGTTTTCCTCCTCCCTCAAACTCCGTGTGAAGTCGCAAAAGGCCAATGTACTCTCTCTCTCTCTCTCTCTCTCTCTCCTCTCTCTCTCTCTCTCTCTCTCTCTCTCTCTCTCTCTCTCTCTACACACACACACACACACACACACACATACACACACACACACGCGCGCGCGCGCGCGCGCGCTTTGCGTACCAGTACATTCGTTTTCCTCCTTCTCCCCCAAACTCCGTGTGATGTCGCAATAGTCGCAAATCTCTCTCTCTCTCTCTCTCCTCTCTCTCTCTCTCTCTCTCTCTCTCTCTCTCTCCTCTCTCTCTCTCTCTCTCCCTCTCTCTCTTAGACCCTTGCACTGAAATTTTCACGCAGATATTGTTAATTCTCTCACACGCCGAAGTCGGATGCCCTGCGCCTGACTTGTCAGGCGCTTAACGGCAGCCGAACGAATTTTCGCTCATATTATGACAACGATGAGTATTCGACGACAAAGAAGAAGAAGTACTGGAGGCTACGGGTTATATAGTCTCCTGTGAAGATTAGGCAGAGGAGTGAAGTCGATAATTCTTCGTTCCTCCGTTACAGCTCCAAGGATCACCAATGGTGAGTTTTTGCGTATGCGACAGTCACCCCCCCCCCCCCTCATTTAGATGGCCACATTCCGCCTTCCGGGATGGCGTGTAAATATCACATCTGTTGTCCATGCAGTTTTTTTTTTAAAAGGGGTTGCCAGCCGTCAGTATCATTATCATTAATGTTTATTATCACCATCATCATCATCATCATCATTATTATTATTATTATTACTATTATTATTATTATTATTCCTAGTGTTGTCATCTACTGTCAACCCTCTATCCACACACACACACACCGAGTCAGACAGACAGACAGACACACACACACACACACACACACACACACAAACACAAACACCGAGACAGACGGACAGACACATATACACACATGACATTTACAAAACTGCATACACACGGGGACTGGATGTAAAAAGCACAAGAGTGCTTATTCCATTATCCTCGATTTGAAATAATAAATAAATAAATAAACACAAAGACAGAGAAAATCGAAAGAGGGAGACAGACAGGCAGACAAAGAGAGGAAGATAGTGAGAGCGAGATGGATGTCCGCCTATTTTCCCAAGCTGAAACCCGACACCCAGCAAAAACATTTCTACTGTTGGTTACTTCCCTTCATTCTCCCCCACAAAATAATGACATTATTCAAAGCGGGAATTCCCGATCCTTCAGTTTCTTCTCTTACTCCCCTCTCACACACACATTACTCAAAGTGGGAATTCCCGAAAAGTACAGCCACATAACTTTCGTGTGGGGATCCTGAAAAAGTATAACCTCCCACACAGCATTGCACTGCTTTAGAACTTATTAACATGCCCAACATTGGGCTTGGAGTTTTTGGGGTGCCTCAAGACGCCAACACGGGATAACTTTCTGCTACCATGGTCCCTAAATCAGATACTTTCGCTGGGACTACCATATAACCAAACCAAAACAAAAAAGGTACAATCTCCGCTGCTGTGCACGGTTCCTAAACATGGCGACATTTGCTGGCTACAGATGTCCTTATGCAAGCAGAAAAACAAGGGATCGATCCTCGTTTGTACCCACAACTTTAACCACGATCTACTCTGGGTGGTCATCTTTTGGATGAGACACCGAGGTCCCATGTGTCTAGTGCAGTAATAGAACCCATGGCAGCAAGAGAGTTGTCCCTTGTAAAATTCTGTAAAAGGGGAAAAACCACTCTGATATGGAAACAAATACACATGAAGACAGGAAAAAAATAATACAATAACAACACAAAACACATACACAGTGCTAAGGAAACAAAAATCAATCAATCCTTAACCCCTCTCAAAACGAGAGGCAAGGTACGAAAGTCAAGGGCAACTCAACAGAAACACTTTCACCACAAAAGTAACAAACCCTCCCACTGAGAAGGAAAGTGAAATCATTGGCCGAATGTGTTTTTACTTGCTGAGTAATTCACAGTGGGAATTCCCGATTATCGCTTACGCACTTAACTGTTCTCCGCCGTCACATTATCGTTCTAGTCAAACTTTTTTTTAGAAATGGTTTTCAAATGAACAGGCACTACCAAATTTGGTAGTATTTCCTAGCTACGACAATTCGAACACAAAAAAGTCAATATCCTTCGTTTCTTGTCGTTTCTTTGAAGGTCACTTTTTTGGAACTTGATAGTTTAGGATGAATGTAAACAGGTAAGAAGACGTTATTTGAGGTGGAAGAAAGAACCTGGGTGATAAGCGAAACTCGAAGTCTAGTATGTACAAACCAGAAACCAGCAGGACAGTGTGTTGCCAATTTGGCCTAGTTTATATAGGGCTGACACATAGGTATATGTTGGGAAGGTCCGTGGTACTGTGGGTTACTGTGTTGGAGACGATGCCTGTGCGCCTCTTCGGGGGGCACATCCACGTACATTCTAGACTTTCCTTTTCGCCACACAAACAAAACTTAATATCCACCATTTGTGTTGGCCATACAAGCTACATGCCATCAAATCAAATCAATAGCAAACGAAAAAAAAGACCCTAAATAATAATTATGAGCTGGTTGCTCGTGATAGCAACTTGTATCCCTCAGCACTCACCAAATGTTCCTTCAAATGGGACTACAACGTGCGAACCACCTTGCATACTATATCTTGCACACACGTTAAAAACCCTTAGAAAGAGTAGGCCTTTTCAATGTGCCCGTAGGAACATATGTTAAAAAAGAAACCACTTAAGTGACATTTTTTTAAACACCACCCAGTGGAGCTACCGTGATAGAGGGTAAACACGGCCTCAAAGGCAAAATCTCACCGTTGGTTAATAAATAATGAAATGAGTCAGTAACAATTATATCGATTATCCTATGCGTACACTTAACTGTAACCACGGCCGCTGTAGCTGAGTGGTCGAGAAGAGCCTATGAACTTGTGGGTTCGGATCTCAGCAATAGCACATGGTTTACATAAATGATCTATCAACTTAAAGGGCAGACCCCCAGTCATATAATATATATATATATATATATATATATATATATATATATATATATATGCAAACAGAATTTCAAATATGCATGTTAAAACACCCTGTAATTCATGTCTGCTCTAGAAAAAAAAAAACCCATCTAGTACTATATTTTTAAAAAAACATCTAGGTACTATATTTTTGTAGCGCCATAAATTGAAGATTAGTTATAACAGTAGAAGTAAGTAGAAGTAACACTAAAGTTTCGAAACATGTTGGGCTTCACAAACTGACGAAATGAGAGAGAGAGAGAGAGAGAGAGAGAGAGAGAGAGAGAGAGAGAGAGAGAGAGAGAGAATTCTTCAGCCTCATCTGTAAAACACACACACACACACAAGCTCACACATACACACACTCACACAAACAAACAAGCAGAGTGGAATAGCCAATGGAAGCGTCCGTTTTAGGCACTTAAGTGCCAATTCCACTCATCCAAAAGTCTTCCGGATGAAACTACATTAAACACATGCTGAACATCTTGCGCACACGTTAAAACCCGTTCCACCTTCCGGAAGAGTAGCCCATTTCATGCCCGTAGAAATCGACAAAACTTATATTTTTAAACCCATGCACTCCAGTGTGTAGGTGATTAGACACCAAGTCACAAAGGCTACCTTGGTGTGGGTAAAAACGGTCACATATGGAAAATCTCATTGTTGGTGAACCTGGAGCTATAGTCCACACACACACACACACACACACACACACACACACGGGATAACCTAGTGGGTGAAACACTGCGCTCGCAATCTGACGACCCGGCTCGAATCCCGGTCGAGGGGATTTCCCCCCTGGAGTTAACATCAGTGCTGACTCCACTCTCCCTAAAAGTCCTTCGGATGAGACTATAAACCGAGGCC
Organism: Stramonita haemastoma; assembly: GCA_030674155.1. Taxonomy (NCBI): domain Eukaryota; kingdom Metazoa; phylum Mollusca; class Gastropoda; order Neogastropoda; family Muricidae; genus Stramonita; species Stramonita haemastoma. Next base: position 51,338,453 of record CM060335.1, read on the forward strand.
CTGTGTGCGAACACATGCAGTACATCTTGCGCACACGTTACATCCAGTTCCGCTTTTCGAAAGAGTAGGCCATTGTGAGCCGGTGGGAACAGATGACAAAATTTACAATACTGCATACCTACGGGGACTGGATGTAAAAAAGCATATGCGTGCTTATTCCATTATCTTTGATTTAAAAGAATAAAATAATAAACACACACACACGTACGCAAGCATATCCACTAACACACACACACATTCACACACCCAAACCCACACACTGTAACAGATAAGCAAAATGACACGTGTGTGTGTGTGTGTGTGTGTGTGTGTGTGAGAGAGAGAGAGAAGAGAGAGAGAGAGAGAGAGAGAGAGAGAGAGAGAGAGAGAGAGAGAGAGAGAGAGAGAGAGACTGTTTTTAGTCTTTGTAAAACAGTTCTGTGTCAAGTGAACCAATCAAAACAACATTCTACTATACTGATCTCTCATTCTTTTTCCATCAGACTGAATATAGATGGGAGACCACCTTAGCCTTAAAGTTATGTCCCATACCTTGGCAGCTGCTACGTAGATTACTCAAAATGGGAATTCCCGATTATCATATAAATCACGCAGTTGTTGGGTTGGCATATCATATGCCACAATTAGATTAAAAGCCTGCCAAAATCTTGAGACATTTTCTGCCCCGTGTAGCATGATGACTAAGAGCTAAATATAATTTCTTGTCCTATTTTTGCAATATATTTATCCCTTGTTTTTTTTGTAACAAACTCGCATACTTGTACAAAGTCGTTTCATTTCATTCTTCGGCTAGAACTTCAAGGGTAACCAATGATGAGATTTTACGTATGCGACCGTATTTGTCCACCATGAAGGTAGCCGCATTCTGACTTCAAGGAAAAAGTAAAAGATAAGTAGACCCTGCCCTATATGGGCAGAAACCGAAAACGAAACAGCTATAACAGACCGAAAAGCAACACTCAAATTTCTTATGTAACAAACAAAATCTAGCATGATCATAGACACACCCACCCTTGGTTCAACAGACGCCACCCAGATTCGAACCCATGACTTTATGGACTGACGGATTGAAGTCAAACAGTCTTAACAATTCGGCTATAGGGTCCGTCATATTGTTTTCAATCGGCCATCGGAATGGTTAGGTTATCTATCTTGCTAGGCTAGTGAGGGGGGGTGGGGGGGGGGGGGGGGGGGGGGGGGGGGGGGGGGTATTTTTATTTTTATTGATTGGTGTTCTTGTTCAAAAGCAGCTGTACAGCAACGGTCAAAGAAAGTAAGAATAAGAGTGTGTGTGTGTGTGTGTGTGTGTGTGTGTGTGTGTGTGTGTGTGTCTGTCTGTCTGTCTGTCTGTCTGTCTGTCTGTCTGTCTGTCTGTCTGTCTGTTTGTGTGCACGTGTGCGAATATACAAGTGTCAAATCTGCATTTGTGTATTCAGAGTATGCATGCGAGTGCTTGTGCGTGTGACCATGTGAACACATGCACGAGTGCATACATGTGTATGCAGTGGTATATGGATACATGTGTGTACATGCTGCATTTGCGAGCATGTATGTATGCAATGCATGTACAATACAAGACAACACAGCACACCACACGGCAGAACACGACAGACAAACAACACAAAACCACACGGCAGAACACAACACACAAACAAGACAACACAATACGGCAGAATACGACAGACAAACAACACAATACGGCAGAATACGACAGACAAACAACACAACACGGCAGAACACGAGGGACAAACAGCACTACACAACACGGCAGAATACGACAGACAAACAACACAACACTACACAACACGACAGACAAACAAGACAACACGGCAGAACACGAGGGACAGACAAACAACACAACACAACACGGCAGAACACGAGGGACAAACAACACAACACGGCAGAACACGACAGACAACACAACACAACACGGCAGAACAGGAGGGACAGACAAACAGCGCTACTCACATGGCTTGGTATCTCAGGCGCTCACACGGCAGAACACGACAAACAACACAACACCACACAACACGGCAGAACACGATAGACAAACACCACAACACGGCAGAACAGGAGGGACAGACAAACAGCGCTACTCACATGGCCTGGTATCTCAGGCGCTCACACGGCAGAACACGAGGGACAGACAAACAGCGCTACTCACATGGCCTGGTATCTCAGGCGCTCTGAAGCAGACACGGAGGGCCTCATGGACTTGGCGGCGGCCAGCAGGTGATTCTGCCCCACAGGGATCATGACTGAAGGCTTGGCCAGCACGCTCGACGCTCGCCGCCTGCCCAGGGTGTTGTCCTTGGGCATGAACTGATCCTGCCGACGATGTATGCCTTCCACCTGCACAGCCACAACACACACACGATGTATGCCTTCCACCTGCACAGCCACAACACACACACACGATGTATGCCTTCCACCTGCACAGCCACAACACACACACGATGTATGCCACAATACACACACGATGT
>CM060335.1:51348435-51350935 GCA_030674155.1 Stramonita haemastoma
AGAGAGAGATTGAAACAGAGAGAGAGAGAGACAGACAGACAGACAGACAGACAGACAGACAGACATAGAGAGACAGAGATAGACAGGCAGACACAGAGAGAGTCTGAGAAAGACAGTGTCAGGGACATATAGGAACAGAGAAATACACAGATGAGAGACAGACAGACAGCCAGCAACAGAGAGACACACACAGAGAGACAGAGAGAAAGAGACAGTGTCATGGATATATATAGGAACAGAGACATATACACAGATACAGAGAGAGAGGTGAGACAGACAGACAGAGACAGACAAAGACAGACAGACAGACAGAGACAGACAGACAGAGACAGACAAAGAGAGAGAGGCAGAAAGAGAGAGACAGGTGAACAGACAGAGAGACTGACAAAGAGAAGAGACAGCTCTCCCCCTTCACACACATCAATTCTCAATGTCCTTCTTGTGTCCCAGCTCTCTACCTGCCGCCCTCACTGAGGGCATGATTATTTTAGCTATGACTCACCATGGACATTGCACAACCCCCTCCCTACCCCACTGTCCCCAACCCCCCTCCCCCCCTTCACTTCACCCATTACCTCCATTCCCCACCTCATTACTACTCATTCCCATCCACCTCCTCACCCTAACCACCTCCCTGTTCCCATCCCATTAAGCCAACACCCCCACACCCCTCCCCCGCCCCCAGTACTGAGTACTGTTCCCCTTCTCCACCCCCCCCCCCCCCAAATGCTCCCTTTCCCACCTAACAGTCTCCCCTTCCCACCCCATTACTCCAGTTTTATCGCCAAATTCCTTCCCCATTCTTATTCCTATTCCCTTTCCCATCCCCATTCCCCCTCCCATTTCCCCTCCCATTCCCCCATCCATCTCTATTTCCTTCCCATTCATCTCTATTCCCCCATCCTATCTCTATCCCACCTTCCATCTCTATTCCCCCATCCCATCCCTATTCCCCCATCCCATCCCTATTCCCCCATCCCATCCCTATTCCCCCATCCCATCCCTATTCCCCCATCCCATCCCTATTCCCCCATCCCATCTCTATTCCCCCATCCCATCCCCCCATCCCTATTCCCCCATCCCATCCCTATTCCCCCATCCCATCCCTATTCCCCCATCCCATCCCTATTCCCCCATCCCTATTCCCCCATCCCTATTCCCCCCATCCCATCCCTATTCCCCCCATCCCATCCCTATTCCCCCATCCCGTCTCTATTCATCAATCCCATCCCTATTCCCCCCATCCCATCTCTATTCCCCCATCCTACCCCCACCCCCCACCCATCTCCACTCCCCCACCCATCTCCACTCCCCCACCCATCTCCACTCCCCCACCCATCTCATCACCATTCCTTATTCATCTCCATTACTCCATCCTTTCTCCATGACCCCCACCCCCACCCCCCGATCTTGATGCAATTTTTTTGTCTGGTCTACTTTACTATAGGCAAGGCTGTCCCTGTCAGCATCTCTGACTGCCTGCCTACCTGTCTGTCTGTCTGTCTGTCTCTCTCTCTCTCTCTCTCTCTGCATGCCTACCTGCCTGTCTGTCTCTCTGCATGCCTATCTGCCTGTCTGGCTGTCTGTCTCTCTGTCTGGCTGTCTCTCTGCATGCCTATCTGCCTGTCTGTCTGTCTGCCTGCCTGTCTCTCTGTCTGCCTATCTGTATGTCCCTCTGTCTGGCTGCCTGCCTGTCTGCCTGTCTCTCTGCATGCCTATCTATCTGTCTGTCTCTCTGCCTGTCTGTCTGCCTGCCTCCTCCCCCCCTCTCTCTCCCTTTTTTTTTCATTCTCCTCCTACCCCTCCCACTCACTTCATCCCCACCCCCTGCTCTGACCCTTCCCCCATCCACTGACTCTTACAACACGTCACCAATTATTAATCCATGGATTAATTAACTGTGCAAAGTGCTGCTCCATAGTTTTGCTGAATGGAGAGGAAAGGGGGGGGGGGGGGATGAAGCACAAAAAAAAAGCAAAAACAAAAGGGAGAGAAAAAGATGGGAACTATTCACAGAAACTCTTTTCATATTCATCCCTCCCATGCCCCAACCTCCACGCACATACCCCACGAAGCCGCATACCCCATGTCGTTTTTTCTGTCTCCCATCCCCCCCCCCCCCCCCCCCCCCCCCCCCCCCCCCCCCCCAAATCTCCCTATCCCTCTCCCCCTACTCTCTACTTAACCGTCTGGCCCTTTCACTGTCTCTTGCCCTTCCCCCCTTAACTGTTTTCTAAAAGTCTCTGCACCTAAAGAGACAGATTGGGGAGGAGGGGAGGAATGAGACTGTCTGAAGTCTGAGACTTTTTTTTTTTTTTTTTTTTTTGATGGAGGTGAACTCATAACAGCTGGGGATATGACATACGAGGGGTGTTGTGTCACAGTGTGTGTGTGTGTGTGTGTGTGTGTGTGTGTGTGTGTGTGTGTGTGTGTGTGTGTGTGTGTGAGAGAGTGTGTGTGTGCAGAAGGGGAGAGGAGATGGGCGCCGTCCTCAACATGC
>CM060335.1:51358435-51360935 GCA_030674155.1 Stramonita haemastoma
AGACACACACCTGCACAAAATCCCCCCTGAAACCCAAACAGACACACACCTGCACAAAATCCCCTCTGAAACCCAAACAGACACACACCTGCACAAAATCCCCCTGAAACCCAAACAGACACACACCTGCACAAAATCCCCCCTGAAACCCAAACACCCACCTGGACAAAATCCCCCTGAAACCCAAACAGACACTCTCACCTGCACAAAATCCCCCCTGAAACCCAAACAGACACACGCACACCTGCACACAATCCCCCCTGAAACTCAGACAGACGCATACACTCTCACCTGTACAAAATCCCCCCTGTCAGACAGGGCTGCTGTCAGGGGGGTGGAGCCAGCGGGGGAGGTGGGGGAGAGGGGCGAGCGTTTGGCGCTGATGGTGATGGGGGGCTTGGTCACGCGGGCACAGCTGTCGGGGGACCCCCGGATCCGAACCAGACTGCTGCCCAGCACCCGCTCTGCATCCGTGTATTCGTGGATGGCCTGCAGACATCATACCCCCAGCATCAGCACTGACCCATCAAGTTCATCACTCCATAGACAGGTGACACAGATGATGGGAGCACATGACATTTACAAAACTGCATACACAGGGACTGGATGTAAAAAAACACATGAATGCTTATTCTATTATCCTTGAGATAAAAGAATAAATAAATTAATAAATAAATACAATTAATTAATTAATTAATTAATTAAAATACCAGGCTTGATCTGATGGCAGACAAAGAGTGTAGTGCAGTGCAGTGCTGTTACCTGAAGCTGGGCGTTGTAGAGCAGGGCTTTGAAGTCGGCCCCCGTGAAGCCTTCACACAGGTCAGCAATGTGGTCCAGGTTGACGTCTTCATGCAGACACATCCTCTGGGTCAGCGCCTGCAGAATGCACCGTCGCTCCTCCTGATATATGCACACACATGCACGCACATGCGCAATCACGTGCGCATGCACACATACACACCACATACACACAGACACATGCACAGACATGCGTGCACGTGCACACACACATGTACACACACACACACACATACACGCATGCACACACATGCGTGCACACACACACACACACACACACACACACACACACACACACACACACACACACACACACAAATTAATAACTACAGTAGTAAGAGCAACAACAAAAATGATGATGGTAATGATGAAGATGATGATGATAAAGAGAAGATGATGATGCTGATGCTGATGCTGATGATGATGATACTTCTACTGCTACTACTACAACTACTAGTATTTATGACAATAATAATGGTAAGAATGATAATAGTCTGAAGAAGAACAATAACAACAGCAATAAAAACATTGATGATGATGATGATGATGACGATGACGATGATGACGACGATGACGACGATGATGATGATGATGATGATGATGATGATGATGATGATGATGATGATGATGATGATGATGATGATGATGATCATCATCATCATCATCATCATCATCATCATCATCATCATCACCATCATCATCATCATCATCATGACGATGATGATGACAACAACGATGATAATGATAATGGTGTGATGATGATGTGATGGTGGTGATGATGATGATGGTGGTGGTGGTGATGATAAATCATAAGGATGATGATGATGATGATGACAAAGATTATGACGACGATGGTGGTGATGATGATGACAAAACAATAAGGAGGAGGAGGAGGAGGAGGAGGAGGAGGAGGAGGAGGAGGAGGAGGAGGAGGAGGATAACAATTGTGGTGATGATGATGAAAAAACAATAAGGATGATAATGATGATGATGGAGAAAACAATAACGACAACGATAACTACAAAGAGTGCTGACCATTGTGGGAATGTTACAGAAGAGACTCTTGTCCAGACGTCCAGGACGTAGCAGGGCAGGGTCAATGAGGTCAGGGCGACTGGTGGCTGCCAGCATGTACACCCCTGAACAAAAACACAATGGCAATCAGGGGTTCTCACTGCACACATCACAGGACTTTTCCACACGTCATAGGACTGTTCTACACACTCTACACATCACAGGTCTGTTCTACACACTCTACACATCACAGGACTTTTCCTACACACTCTACACATCACAGGTCTGTTCTACACACTCTACACATCACAGGACTTTTCCTACACACTCTACACATCACAGGTCTGTTCTACACACTCTACACATCACAGAACTTTTCCTACACACTCTACACATCACAGGTCTGTTCTACACACTCTACACATCACAGAACTTTTCCTACACACTCTACACATCACAGGTCTGTTCTACACACTCTACACATCACAGGACTTTTCCTACACACTCTACACATCACAGGTCTTTTCTACACACTCTACACATCACAGGACTTTTCCTACACACTCTACACATCACAGGTCTTTTCTACACACTCTACACATCACAGAACTTTTCCTACACACTCTACACATCACAGGTCTTTTCTACACACTCTACACATCACAGGACTTTTCCTACACACTCT
>CM060335.1:51365935-51373435 GCA_030674155.1 Stramonita haemastoma
AGTCACCCCCTTGAACCATCCCCTTCACCCCTCCCCCTCCCCCCCCCTCTCCAGCCTGACCTTGCTTGGCCACTGCAGAGTTTCCACCAGCGACGCTTTCACCTCCTTCAGCCCCCCAATGTCCGACCATCCCAGCTCCCCCGCTGTGTGAAGTGGAACGTTCCGGATCGCCAGTGGCTTGAAGCCGTCCAGAGCCTCTTCGAAATCCTCTCGCGATAGGGTGACCCTCTGACCGTCTGTTGGCAACCATAAATCAGTACATATTTGACTTTCTTTTATGGAAAAGAAAAAAGTTGACGCAATATTTTCTGAAATGAGAGTATTATACTTAAAATGACAGAGAATGAGGAATATAAATATAAGGATTGAATAATGAAGCATAAACCGCTCAGACCACTTACCACAGGACAGCATGGCCAGGTGGGAGTGGAGCGCTCGGTTGACCAGCACCTGGATGTCTCTCGCCACAAAGCCTTCCATACGAGCCGCCAGGGTGTCAAGGTCAAGGTCAGCCAGCGTGGTTTTGGCGCACACCGAGCTGTGTGTCTTCAGGATGCATTGCAGCAGTTCCTGGCGACCAGTCTGCAACCAAAAAAAAAATATTGAAAAAAAAAGAAGTTACCTACAGCTCCGACGTTCCCTGCATTTGCATGCACAGCTGTCAACTTCCCCCCGTTTCAGCTCCTCTCAGCTGCTAATCATCCCATCCCAGATGTGGCCAGCTGGTGCTATTTATAGCAGGAGCTGACCACACGTGGACTCGGTAAAAGGGGAAGAGCGTGCTAAATTTAGCACTCTTGACTAGGCCTTAGTGAGTGATGTAGGATTTGTGCACTGTGTTTGGTGATATTTTGTGTATGTGACTGTGTGTGCCAATACTTTGCCAATACTACGCCAATACTATGCCAATATGTTGCCAATACTATGCCAATACTATGCCAATATGTTGCCAATACTTTGCCAATACTATGCCAATACTATGCCAATACCTTTCCAATACTATGCCAATACCTTGCCAATACTATGCCAATACTTTGCCAATACTTATCCAATACTATGCCAATACTTTGCCAATACTACGCCAATATTTTGCCAATACTATGCCAATACTTTGCCAATACTATGCCAAAACAATGTCAATACTTTGCCAATATTGTGCCAATATTTTGCGAATACTTTTCCAATACTATGCCAATACTATGCCAATGCTATGCCAATACTATGCCAATACAATGCCAATACTATGCCAATACTATGCCAATACTATGCCAATATTCTGAGCCTCTCACCTTGTCAGGAGGCTTGATGGTGGACACTTCCTGCACAAAGTGCAGGCCCCGCGACGCTACGATGCTGGGATGTAAGCTGGCCCGTGATTGGCTGGTCACGATCAGAGCCAGGCGACTGAAGTTGCGCATCTCAAACTTCACCAGGCCCTCAAACACTGTGAGGACAGACAGGGTTCAGGGGTCAGTCAGGTGGGAATGCTTTGTCTCCTGAAGCACCCATTACCATCATTCTTCCACCATCGCCATCACCATGGCAACCAGGTTCTCATTACACTGCTCAGATTTTGGCATTTTCCCTCTGTTACTTTTACTGTTTGAGTGATAGCTTGTGCAATGCTTTACCCAGCTAAACACTGCTGCTTTCAAAGGAGCAGAAGGTTGTCCAAGTGCTCTAAGTTCCACAAGTATACCGTAAGCATTTTTGCCAAGTGCCACACATATCTTGATGTGGCTGTGGTCATCTTTCATGGAAAACCTCATTTTCTTGGCCCTCCTTCTCCTTAGTGTCTGACAGTGCCTTGCAAAAATGTACTACAATAGGAAGATGGATCAAAGGAGATTGATGTAATGTGGCACAGATATACATCATACTCTGACATAGTTTGCGACATAACTTGCCATCTTCTGTGTTTACAGGTCACTTGAAGGTGGTCTCAGTTTACTGGAAAGTGCCCTCATATACTGAGTTATTTTTCTGAACAAATTTATAAATAACATGTAAACTTTGGTCCATGACTTCATGAAAACAAATATTTCTGCATTGTTTATAGGTATAAAAAAAAATCTCAAAAGACTATTTTAAAAAAAAACTCAAACAATACTGAGAGTTAATAAAGATCAATCTCAATGGAAAGAACCCTTAGGTCACAGACACAGATGACAGACTTTACAGACAGATTATATTTATACAACTTACAAACTCTCTGTCTTAACCCTCTTGCATTCGGATTCTCTGAACACAAACTGCCCCTAGATTTCGCATTCCATCACGAAATCAGGTCAGGCACACATGCTCGCTGGCCTTTTCCTCCTTCTAAGCACATACCAGCAGCTATAATTATTTCCAGACTCTCAGCAGGGTTTCTACCTCTAGCCTGATAGAGCTTTGACATGTGGTAGAAATTAGTGATGGTCACAGTGTGATGGAAATTTACTGTGTGTAAATCCTGGCAAATCCCGGTTCAGGACTAAGAGGGTTTCAGACCATGTCAATATATACTTGATAACATTTTTTTCCTTCAGTTTTTCCCTTCCTCCACTAGCGCCCGAAGGTTTCACCAGAGGTGAGATTTTGCACATGTCACCCTTTTTTTTAACCCACCACTTAAGGTTAGCCACAGTCTGACTTCATGGATAACACAGGTTAACAGCTACAGGGTCCAGGAATAACTGACTTTCCTATCACCACTTCCATCACTGGAATGAAAAATCCATTACCTTCCGAGACTTTGGCAGCATACAGAGCCTCCCCTGACATTTCATTGGCCGGGCTGTTGGGGGCAGGGGCGATGACGTCAAGGTCGTCAAGGACGATAACTGCGGGCTGTCGCCACGCCGCTTCATCGAACGCTGCCTCCAGCAAGGACTGCAGAGTCTCCACTCGCTTACCTGCAATGGACACTGAGAGTCATGACGTCAGCACCACAGGGAACAGGCTGAAGCAGCTTCGCTTGTAGGTATGTGCAGATTTATGAACATGCATGCATGCATGTATGCACACACACACACTCATACACATCCAACCCTCCCCACCCCTATCCCCAACACATTCACTTACACACACACAAACACCTATCCCACCCCTAAAACACACACACACACACACACACAAACACAGGCACACGCGTGTGTGCACACATACACACACACATGCCTGCATGCACACACACACACAAACACACACAAACACACACACACACACACACGCACACACAACCACAACCACAACCACAACTACAACAACAAAACCATCCTCATCATCATTGTCATCATCATCACCACCATCACCACCACCACCACCCTCACCCACCCACCACCATCAACCTCCTCACTCACTCACCCCTCAGAGGTTTACAGTCCACAGTAAAGGTGTAGGCCAGGGTAGGGAACCTAGACACCGCGTGAGCCAGAGCGGTGGCCAGACAGGTTTTCCCGCTGCCCTTGGGCCCCGTCACCAGCAGCAGTCCGTGGTTCAATCCCGGCCGGTCCCCAAACAGCTTTCTGGGCAAGGGCCGGGACCCCAGACACGCCTCCAAGTGTCGGAGTGCTCCGTGTGTCAGGTTGCCTACCCCCCTGAGGAGTGGTGATACAGAGAAATCCATGCCAGTTTGAAATGACTTGATGAGAGAAAGAGAGAGGGAGGGAGGGAGAGAGAGAGAGAGAGAGAGAGAGAGAGAGAGAGAGAGAGAGAGAGAGAGAGAGAGAGAGAGAGGAGAGAGAGAGAGAGGAGAGAGAGAGAGAGAGGGGAGAGAGAGAGAAACACTGAACACTGAAATGGTTTAATGGTACCTTGGCCTTGGACCACAATACACCAGGTGAGGGGGGCAGGGGTGTGAGTGTAATGCAAAATGAAAACATGAATAAATTTTACATATACTATGTCAGTGAAAGATTGACAGCATGGATACATTTCACACATACTATACAATGAAAAATCAAAGCATGGAAACACTTCATACATACTATAGTAAAGAAAAGTGAAAGCATTGTTAAATTTCACTTAAACTACCCATACCACGGCAGTGAAAAAATGAAAGCATGGATAAATTTCACGCCTGCTATAGCAATGAAAAATGAACTCGCAATACACATTTCACACCCACCATAGCAATGCTAAATGAACTCACTGATAAATTTTAAATGTACTATATCAATGAAAACTGAAAGCATGGTTACATTCCACACACGCTATAGTAATGGAAAATGGAAGCATCCAAAAAAAATTTCACACACTCTGTGGCGATGAAAAAATGAAAGCATAGATAAATTTCACGCCTGCTATCACAATTAAAAAAGAGACCACTGCTAAAGAAAGAGAGAAAGAGAGAGAGAGAGAGAGAGAGAGAGAGAGAGAGAGAGAGAGAGAGAGAGAGAGAGAGAGAGAGAGAGAGAGAGAGAGAGAGAGAGAGAGAGAGAGAGAGACAAACAGACAGACAGACTGACAGATATGTGCCTGGGTGCGTATGTATGTGCATGCGTGTATGCATGCGTGCATGTGTGTGTGTGAATTTTCCTTTGGCGTTAACATCAGTAATGACTCCATTCCCCCTAAAATCCTTGAGATGAGACTTTAAACCAACGCCCCATGTGCAAACACATGCACACATTAAAAACCTGTTCTACATTTAGGAAGAGTAGGCCATTCACAGCGCCAGCAAAAACATACAACTTACACTTTTTTTTGTTAAAAACGCATGCTAACAGGTGTCATGTTTTGACAACCATCCTCGAAGTCAGAATACGGTTACCTTAATAATGAAAATAAAGCAATCACATATATATATGCAAAAAATCACACATACTGGTGAATCTCAGAGCTAGTAAACAGAAGAACCAACAAAAAAACAACAACAACCAACCAAACAAACATAAAACACCCCTACCCTACCCCTAACCCCCTTGATTTAATTTGATTTGATTTAATTTATTCTTTTATATCGAGAATAATGGAATAAGCACTCTTGAGCTTTTTTACATCCAGTCCCAGTGTGTATGCAGTTTTATAAATGTCATCTGTCCCCACCGGCACACGATGGCCTACTCTTACGAAAAGCGGAACAGGATTTAACGTGTGCGCAAGATGTTCTCTGTGTTCTCCCTTTTACCCTAAGTGCTCCAGAAGCTCCTGAGGCTGCTTGGGGTCAAGGTCGTCAACGCGGCGATAGGCCAGCATGGGGGTGATGACCCCGGGCAGAGGCTGGTCCTCCCGCAGCTGGCGCTGGATGAGGACGGTGGTGGCCCCCACGTTGACCTTTGACACCAGCGAGGCCGTGCCCAGGCCACTGCCCAGACACACCTGCACTTGCACCTGCACCGCTGCACACACACACACACACACACTTCAGCGATTTTGAATCTCTAGACACACCTGCACTAATGCCACTTGCACCTGCACTGCTGCACACACACACATCAGTGAGACACACCTGCACTTGCACCTGCACTGCTGCACACACACACATCAGTGAGACACACCTGCACTTGCACCTGCACTGCTGCACACACACACATCGGTGAGACACACCTGCACTTGCACCTGCACCGCTGGAAATGGCCAATGGCAGTCTTTAGATTTTACTTTGGAGGGTGGAGGGAGGGGATCTTTATTTTTTTTTTTTTATTTTTTTTTTTATATTGAGGATAATGGAATAAGCACTCATGTGCTTTTTTACATCCAGTCCCCAAGTGTATGCAGTTTTGTCAATCTTGTCATAAGCATCCGTGTGCTTTTTTACATTCAGTCTCCGAGTGTATGCAGTTTTGTCAATCTTGTCATTGGTTCCCACCGGCACAAAATGGCCTACTCTTGTAAAAAGCGGAACAGGATTTAATGTGTGCGCAGGATTTTCTGCATGCTTTCCCAAACAGGGCCTCAGTTTATAGTCTCATCCAAAGGACTTTGGGGGGGAGTGGAGTCAGCACTGATGTTAACTCAAGGAGAAAAATCCCCTCAAACGGAATCGACCCCAGGTCGTCAAATTGCAAGGGCAATTTTCTGACCAGTAGGCTATCTCATCCCCCAGGAAATACATACCCAGTAATACATCCCCCCCCAAAAAACCCCACCAACAACACCAAAAAAAACCCTTGATCTCATCGTTCACTCCGTCAAGAGTGACCCCTGACCTTGACCCTGACCACTGACCCGAGGTGACGGCGAACTCCAGCAGCATGCCGTGGAAGAGGACCAATGGATGATCCTCGTCTGCCACCTCCTCCACCCAGGACCGGAAAGTGCTGACCAGCAGCTTGTTGTCCACTGACCGCGGCTGCAACCACACAGCGCACACACCCACCACAGCTGGATGATAAGTTTACAAAACTGCAACAGGGGACTGGATGTAAAAAAAAGCACATGAGTGCTTATTCCATTATCCTCGATATAAAAGAGTGAATTAAAAAAATAATAATAAATAAATAGCTCAGTCCCGTTCAAGGGGATTTTTACCCCTGGAGTTATTTATTGATTTTTTTATTTTATTTTTTATACTACTTTATGTCACAGCAGATCTCTTTGTGTGAAATTCGGGCTTCTCTCTCTCCCCGGGGAGAGCGCGTTGCCACAAGTGCAGCGCCACCCTTTATTTATTTTTTTCTTTTTCCTGTTTGTAACTGTATTTGTTTCCCTATCAGAGTGGCTTTTTAAAATATAATTTTGCCAGGGACAAACCCCTTGTTGCAGTGGATTCTTTTACATGTGCTAAATAATGATGTATAACACACGGAACCTTGGTTTATCTTCAGATATCTCATCCAAAGGTCTAGTGCCCAGACCACCACTCATGGTCTAATAGATGGGGAAAAAGTTTCTGGCCCAAACGGGATTCAAACTACCACACATTCCAACCTGGACTTTTTGCTTTCTAGGCAGGTACGTTACGTCTAGACCCCTTATCCACCAAGTGCAAAAGGTGATAGGGCCAAGTGCTTAAAATTACCCCTGCCTCCTCCCTTTACCTAGTCCAAGTGTGGTCAGATCCTGCTATCATTAACACCAGCTGGCCTAAAATGGAATGGGATGGGATGGGATGGAACAGACAGCAGCTGAGAAGAGCTGAAGTGAAAGAGGGGGGAAAACTGACAGCTGCGACCACAATCCATAAATAAAAATGCTTTGGGGGAATTTGGGGGTTTTTTGCTTGAGAGAGGGGCAAGAGGAGATAAGATAGACGAACCCCTGTTGGTCCCCTTAAACCCCCTCTCCCCTCCCCCATGGGGATGCTGGGGGGCCTGTCAGTATAAATAGCATCCCCCACCTTCTGAAAATTCTGTGCTTGAAACTTCCTCTTTTCTATCACTCTCTGTTTCTGCCTAGTTCCTTATCTTCCAAACATACACACACACAACCATTCACCAAAATTCAAAAACTCAACACCAACTCACCACGATAGAAATAGGAAAGAGGATCACAGTCCCCAAGGCGTGGAACTGCACGGTTCCCGCTTTGACCCACATGCTACCTGTGGAGTCCAGCTTGAGCTGTCTGCGCAGC